>JAODAL010000842.1:0-267202 GCA_025379985.1 Phyllomedusa bahiana | reverse complement strand
TAGCTTTTAACACTTAATGTTCTTGGTGATTTAATTTATTTGTGATTGATTCAATTTTGGTTGAATTGCCTTTTCAAGGATCACTTGGGGCTGAACTGATTTACAGGATAAGTCAAATGTCCCAGGACACCCTTTTATTTCAGAAACAAAATGGTTAATGACATCTGAATACCCCAACAAGTAATGGTGAGGGGGCCTATCTTTTAGGCTGTCAGGAACTTGACTGCTACTTTGAAAGCCACCATTCTGGATTAGGGGCAAGCTTTTCCAATGAGAAGGTGGTCATGCAGCATATTAAAGACCAGAATTGTCTCAGAAATCGATTGCTGCAATCAGATTTGCAATATCTTGTGTGGTTCATAAGTTAGCAACACAGAAAGTTCTCTCTCTGGTGCATGACTATTGGTTCCAGCGCCTGCAGCTCTGTGTTCAGCACCAGGGACAACACCTTGAACACGTCAAATGGTTGCTGCAATTTTCTGTGTTGATAGCTTTTGAATCACACAAGATATTTGAAATCTGATTGTGGCAATTAATTTCTGAGACCATTCTGGTCTTCTTAACCACCTTGATTCAAAATGGCAGCTTTCAAGATAGCGGCCATGTGCCGGACATAGCCTAAAAGGTACATCCCCTCACCCATTACTTGCTGGGGTATTCAGATATGTAATTTTCCCTTTCGTTTCTGAAATAAAGGGTGTCCTGGGACTTTTGACTCACCCTGTACTGTGCTATGTCTGTTCTGATTCACTAACTATGCTGCAGATGTAAGGCTATAAAGACAGTTGCACTATGTATGTCTGTGTTGGACAAGTACTGACACCAGGATACTTTATAAGACCGTGTATGTTCAGCTGATGAGACATATATGAACATTTCAGATAACTTTTATTTTAAAACTGAAATTATTGTTAATGTGCAAAAAGCAGCAAGTAAAAAGACGAATTCTTGCCATAGCGCAGCAAAAGATGGCTGTAGACAACATGTCTCTTGAACGTAATGGCAAAATAGAAAGAAAAATCAACGTACCTTTCTAACCCGCTCCATTGCAGTGCCAACGCTACTTCTTGCTAATGATATTTTCTGCAGTCAATTAAAGGACTCAGCAGTCACATGTCACTTATACAGAAATATAGGATTCATGGTCACCCGAACAATGAATATGATGTTATCGTCAAGAGCAGTGGCAGTGGTGTTGTAATGGAGTCAGTTTGAAAGATGATTTTCCTAATTTATTTTTTAGGTTATCCCTTCCCTGACCTGCTGAGAGGTTTATTATCAAATGGAAACCCCCTTTAAGGTTTGTAGTCTTCAACCGTCAAAGCATTTTGGATAACACTCTTGATATGGAGTTTATCCAAAACACATAAGGGTTGATTCATTTTTGCATGGCGCACATGCCTTGATTTTAAATGGTATAAATATAAGTTGAGTTTTATCACGTAAAGTAGAGTTCTAGAAGTGTATTAATATTTATTATCTAAAATAATTACTGTCTCTAAAGAAGGGAATAATTGTTCCCTAAAACATGTCACTTTTTTTTAGATAATAATATTTTTGTTTTGATAAACTCTTTGGGTGCATTCCCACGGCAGAGGACAAATACCGGTTGATTTGCACCCCGACCACCACCGCAAGTAAGTCATGCCAGAGGTAGCAATCTGTGAGTCTCCTGCCACACAAGTCCAGCTGCTCTTGCGTCGGGCTCTGACTAAAACCGTGAGGCTCTTTAGACTCCGCTCCCTGACAAGGCTTATACCACCGCTTGTGGTGGACCAGCAGATCCACTCCATACCCGTGACAACCTGTTTTCTTTGCTAGTTAAAGTGAATACCTTTTGATCCGAGTGTCATCCTAGTAAAGCAACATGTTTAATGTCGGACTGGGCCCACCAGTAGAATTTCATTCCCATGTTCCCCTGTAGGCCAGTCCAATCCTAAATATGTTCATGTTATCCGAAAGGTTATTCTCATTACTGTATTTTGTTTCCCTTTTCCCTGGGTGGTTTGGCATCCTGAAAATGGGGTGTGTGATCATTCGGCAAGCATGTGGCCTCTTTTTGTCTATAAAAAATTTAAACTTAATAACCAGCCAAGAAAAAGGGGTTTTTGGGAAATGGAGCATCATATGGTCCATTGATTTGCTGGAGTAACGTGTGTACCCAGAGAATATATTTACTGAGCAGCAGAAAGACTCTTCTTCAGAATTCTAGTCACTATAACTTATATAATTACATTCTAGAAATGCTAACAGTGGGCAAATAAAGGCTAACAATTGGCAAGTATAGGGCTTCTTTCAAACTAGTTTCTGGTGTAAAGTGAATCTGTAACTATGTGGTTGCTAGTGGTTTGGTGACTAGCTGATATATTGCTTGCTAAAGAATTTGGGTTTTGTCACTCTGGAGAAATGTCTGCGCTGTCAGGAACTTGTCCAGTTCACATAGCTTCTTGTCAGGACTGGGACAAGGTGCTCTGGTGCCCAAGGCAAATATGGCACATAGCGCCCCGTTTGCGCCTCTTCCTGTCTGGGATGAAGTGGTGCCCTAGGCGGTCTCCTACCTTCATCTACCCGTTGTCCCAGCCCTGCTTCTTGTTCACTTTAAAGGATTTTTTCATTCATCCAAACTGATGCCGTCTCTTTCATTCCCTCTGGTAGCTCGTTTTAATTATTGTTGTTTATTTTAAAACCAAATTAATTTGAAGGCGCTGTACATTCAAGGGGATTTACATACATAACATAGGACAAAACAAAGTACAGTGGCAACACTAAATGACTTACAACTGTTACGGAGGGAAAGACGACCCTGTGCAGGAAGGCGCAAGATCCACAAAAATCCTTTAACCTTGCCAACATTGTTGCGCCAGAGCAGGGGTGTCAAACACAGGCACGTGGGCCAAATTTGTACAATTATATTTGGCCCATGAATAACGGCCAGTGTACAGAGAAGACGCCAGGAGCAATCATTACACTTCTCTCTCAGCCCCTCTCCTTTGAAATAGAGATGGGATCACCTTGTCAGAAGAAACTTGGACAAAAGGACAAGTGATAACAGGAGCTCCTTCTTAGCCCCAACATCTATGCAGGCAGCAGGGTACTCCAAACGGAGACGCTGCGCTGCTCGGCCTTCGACTATGTCCAAGTCGAATGCTTGATGCCAAAATCACGCAACTGTTAAACTCCGACACTGAATATGAAGGATTTGATAGATTTTGTGGAGGAATGAACTAAAAAAGTACTGTAATGTTTTGTTTTTTGTTACAACTTTAAATTTGGGTTATTGCGAAAGTGTTGAATAAAGTTTGGCTTGGGTCTAGTTTTTTTTTCATTTAATGCGCCGCGCCTTTAACCGGTGCGCCTTAGGCTATGTTACATGGTGTATTTCAGGGCGAAATTACCCCCGCAATTACGCCGTTGGGCAGGGCGGGAGGGGGGGGACCGGATCTCCCCGGCCATAGAAATTCATTCCCAGCACCATAACGCCGCTGGTAATTCACGTCCTTATCCCCCGCGGCGGATTCCCCGAGGGGGAGAGGAGACTAACCCAAGTTCTCTATGAGTGGGGATTACCGTAATGACGGGGACGTATTCCCCCGTAATTTGGCACCCCGGCGGTAATTACTGACTGAAATACAGCCCATTTTAACCCCCCGTGTGAAATACCCTTTACCGAAAAACTACTTACACATTTTTGCCTCTTTTTCCCCTTGAAGATTTCTTTTCACTTTCCAAGTAGCTGAGCTTTTACTGGACTGCAGATTGCGCCCCCATACTTTCTTCTTGTGCTGATTATAGGTATTGTTCACCTTCAACAGGTTCTGTAGTGTTCCCTTTAGACATGACACCACACAGAATGAATCTGAATGACACTGAAGTGGGGCTGCTAGCTTGCAAACAAAGTGTATCAGCAAATGTTTATCAGAGATGGACTCAGATTCCCAATCTAATTGATTGAAAGCAACTTGTTGTCTGTGAATATGTCCTTGTAGAAGCTACAAACTGGGTTTGCAGCTGTGTCTGGCAGCTTTTTATCATCTTTTTACTATTCAGACAAAATAACTAGGTGGCAGGATTGAGGCTCTATAGACAGTTTCACTGTGTACGTCAGTATTATACCAGTGTTCATACCAGGATACTTTGTCAGACAGTGTCATCTCAACTAATGAGGCATTTTTGAAGATTCTAGATGAGATTTCCTATTCGGGTGAAATTCTTGCAGGTGTGCACAAACCAGCAGGTAGATTTTATATCTATATTTTTTTGACAGAGCTCAACAGGAGATGGCTGAAGACAACATGACCCAGGAATGAAATAGCTGCTAGGGACAGAAAGAAAGTAGCTGAGAATCCCGCAGGCTAAGAAGATTTCTAGTGAAAAACACTTTCTTTTTTGAAAACGCTTTTTATTGATTTTACACATGTTAACTTTATAAGACACATTCGGAAGTACAATATTGAGCAGTTTGTCTCTCAATAAAATCAACATTTCAAGAAAGGTCGTGTAAAAAGGGTGTCCCCGGCATCGGGTTTGCGGGGCGGTTTATCAGGGCGGTTTCGGGTTTTTCAGATGTCCAAAAAAAGTCCGCAAACGAACACAACGGGGCTCTATGCAAAACCCATGCAGCAGTCCCCACTGCACGGGTTTTCCGACCGGCGGTGTTTCAATCCACCGGCCACCCGAAAAACATAGTGCATGTTCATTCTGCCGCCCAGTTGTCGGACATAATGTGTGCATGTCAATGTGAAGGGGGAGGGCTGTTTTTCCGCCCTAAACCCACAAGTATTTATCCTAACCCTTAAAAGGCCGTAAGAGTCCCCGGAATGTTGTTTTCCGGGATAAATTTGAGGAAAAATGACCAATTTTCCCTAGCGGGGACCTTCCCCTAGCCCCCCCCCAGGTCCCCCCCGACCCACCTTCGCCAGTAGGGCTCTCAGGCCAAAAAAACATGAGTTTGAATCGGTGTGGACCTGGTTAAAACCTCGGGAGGTCCCTTCACATATAGTTCCTGAGGTACAGTAAGACCCTCATGTTTTGCTGCTCATCGATATACAATACAGTAATGTCTAAACTTTGAAACCAAAAGAGTAGTACTGTATCCTATATAAAAAAAATAAATAAATTTATATATAAATTATAAACTATATCTCCGTGCACAAAGAAAAGAGAGCGGGTGCCTCCGACCAGGATGTGCAAAACTACTTTCACGAATATGTGTATTATCCACAAAATAACAATTCTGGAGCATCATCTGTGAAAACAAGTACTGCTCCATTGTTATTCCTTTTGGAAGTATATTACTAAATCAGTCAGAAGTCACACTGATTGGGCAATGTTCGACTATTAGGCCGTGTTCACACGGCTTATTCCCGACGGATTTGTGCGCCGTACTGAGCGCACAAATCCGCCGTGAATAAGGGGCGGGGCGGGGCCAGAGCGCGGCGGGGGCGCCGCTCCCGGCCCCATCGACAATGCATTGTTTACGGCGCTTCTGCGCCGTAAATAATGTGCATGTCACTTTCGCCCCCCGCGGCGGATTCGCCGAGCGGGGAGGAGCGACGGATTCCACTGTTTCAATGAGAGCAGTGGATTACCGTAATTGTTTGCCCGCGGATGGCGCCGTACTGAAGCGCAAATCCGGCACGCAGTACGGCGCCAAAAACGCGGCAGAATAAGCCGTGTGAACGAGGCCTTAGGGCACGTCCGAACGGCACAGGACAAATACCGGTCGGTAAAAAACCCTCCCCCCTTCCCATTGACATGTTCATATTCCGTCCGGAAAAATGTAAAAGTTTGCGGCCGGTGCCATGGGGACATGGCCTTACAGGGACACAGCCCCAATTGATGATATCTGACAAAATTGGTACTGAATTTCTAGGAGAAATGATGGGAACCACGCAGCATAGAGATTAAAGGACTGATGGACCAGAGTTGGTACTTCATAGGGAATACTGGTATTTACTGAAACAGACATGTCACTTCTACCTGCCAGTGACATCTTGGGATGCTGCAGTCAAGCACTAGCCTCAGCAGTCTTTGTTTGTATGAACAGCACATGTCTTTTGATGCAACCGCAATGTCACGCGATGTAATCAGAATTTGTTCTGATTCTTACCCAGAAATCCTGCTCCAAATCATATAAACTTATATATCACAGAACTCATCTTCTCTCAGTCTATCACATCCTGCTGTCTGATATTCCACTACCTTCATGTTTTTCTTCTCTTTTCTTTTGCCTCTTTATTCATCTGTCATTAGATCCACTTTTTGCAATGATACTTCCTTATTGTGGGAGTGTCAGTAGTTCTCCAGAATCTCTTTCCTACAAGTCCCAGACTGCATTGCAATCTAGGACATCCCTCCACAGTTATCACTGCTAGGGTCTATATGCTGATATTAGTGTGTAATCTTCCCAGCTCTGTACTTGCTGTCATGAGTCTTAGCTATCATTATTATCATAAGTCGCTATGTAAACTGTACAGAGCTGCAGTCATAATTTTCATGCACAACCCCCCAGCTATGAACTGGTGTCCTTTGCTCCTTTTGTTGTTAGTAAGTTCTGCCAGCAGGACTCAAAGGTAAACATACATTTCTTGCTCCCCTGTAATTATTCTATTGTGATTACTTCTATTCACTTTTATACTACAAGCTGGCAAGAGTGAATGCAGCCAGATCGTTATCTGCTCAGGTCACATCCACTACAGGGGAGTGCTCCTGAGCTGAGCCTGGCTTCAAGCACCCCCACTGAGTGATGACAAAATTGAGGCCATGTGATCAATGAATGTCACATGGTTTGCAGGGGATAGGAACGCAGGGAGGACAGGTCTCTTTGCCTAGTTCTGCGCAACAGGACAGGTAAATAATTTTTAATAAGCAGGAATTACAAAGTTTAATATAATACAGCTGTGAGCCCTATAAAAAATAACAAGTTAGTCTTGGAGGACCTCTTTAAGTAGCCCTAGGAATATTCCAACAGAGGAGGTGGAGAGTGCAATGCGATCTAGCAGGAATTTTGTCTAGTTGAATATGGTATGCATAATCTGTACCATTTTTTTTTTAGCTGTGATAGGTTTTGCTGGACCCTCTTGTATTTGATTTGCAGCGCTTAACATTAGATAATTTTGGAATGCTTTTGTTCTGTAATAAATCAGCAGATCCATAGAAGCTGTAAATTCTTCTACACATCTTGGAGGAAAAAAGTATTGTAGCTCAATCTAGAAACCTGCATTGTTATTTTATGGAGCAGCCATACAGGGGGTATGAAATTTGTGCACGTGTCATGAGTTCTTTATGCTGGTTCCCCTCTAGAACACACGTTCTGACGCGTAAGGATTGATTGTGCTTACAACACGGGTCTCTGATGCACAACAGCTGGACGCAGGCGCCACGAGCAGGTGTATGGAACAATACCCAAGATTTACTGAACAGCTGCAGCACCTAGCACTTCTTTATATAGACACAATTTGTTAGGAGATGTCAGGATTCTGTATTAAATGGGCTTTGATCAGCACTGTTTCACTGGATAGGGCGTTCCCTTATTAAAGGCACCGTGGGGTTACGTTATTTATTTGAAAGAAATGCATCAAGCATCTGTCAGTCAATGATCGGGGCATGATGTATTTCAACCTCTTCCCTCTGTCGTAAATGTGTGATGCAGGGAGTAGTTTACAGTGATTGATCCCAGGACTGACGGTTTTAAGGGACAGTTCTGAGCCCAGTTGAGCTATGATTATACAACGGATTTCAATATGTATTGTGCGCCAAATCCACACTGAAATCCATATTGATATTTGATTGCAGTAAGACTGCCATTGACTTCTATGGGAAAGCTGTGTTATAGTTCACACAACACGGATTTGTCTGACAAGGATTTGAAGGTCTCGGCACGGAAAAATAATATTTTTATTCTTGGTGCAGAACCCACCTTTGACCTTGGCACTGAAGTCCCTTTCAGCATAAACTCCACGTGTACAATGCATCTTGAAACTCACCTCTAAAATCTTTGTTCAACGCAGAATTTAGAGATGGATTTAGCATGGACTACATGTGGAAATTTTCTGCCTGTAATTTTATGACATATTAACCTACCCTAGTAGGCCGGGTTTCCATGGTATTTTTTTTTTGCGTGCTTTTGACGCACAAATTACATGTTTTTTTTTTTTGTGGTTATAAGTTGAAAGGTATGCAAAAAACAGGACATTGAGTCACAATTGACTTAAAGGGAACCTGTCACATAGATTATGCCCCCTTGCTGAGGACAGCACAATCTAGTGTCAGACCTGCTATTTCCAGCGCTGTGTCCCTTATTCTGCAAGATGCAGCAGCATTTAATGCTCAAATCTTATTCATGAGCAGGTGTTAGCCCCGCCCACCAAAGGCTAGCCCCGCCTACCTGGCAGTTATTCACATGGTTCTACCTATTCAAAGTAACTGGTTAATCAGTTATGAGGTGGGTGGGGCTAGCCTCAGATGAGCGGGGCATGAAAAAAACAGACTCTTTTCGTGACTCTTTTCTGGCTGAAAACTGCAGATTTGAGCATTAAACACTCTAAAACTACAGCATCTTACAGAATAATGGACACCCGCGCTGGAAACAGCAGGTCTGACACTAGCTTGTGCTGCCCTCAGCAAGTGGGCATAAACTAGGTGACAGGTTCTCTTTAAATGGGAATAAGCAGGCATCAAGCTCACAGCTGCATTTTTTGTGCACTTGTTTGCCACTGCACAAAAAAAGTGCAGGACCATTATTAACGTGTAAATGCATAAAAACATTGATCATTTACAATGAATTTTCCCATACTGATCAAAATAAGCATCAAAATACTTACCATTAGGCATATCGAATGAAGAAAACACGCATAAAAATGCATGCAATAACATGCTTACAACACTCGTTTTTCCTGTGAAATAAGCACTTATTTCACTGCAAAAAAAAATAAATTGTATATATGTTGTCCAAAGTTTCCTAGGTCTGGTGTAGTTAACTCCACTCAGAGAATATGAGGACTGACCTAGGGCTGTTTTGGATGCTGTTTCTGAAGCAGATTCTGAAACAGAAACAGCATCCAAAACAGACTACAGTTCACCTCACATTGTACCCTGTTTCCCCGAAAATAAGACATAGGGCATTTTTTTTAATGCAATTCAGAGTTTGTCTGCTTATGCTGATGTTTGTGATGAAATCACTACAGTATATTAATACATGTTGATGTCTTTAGGAGCAAAAATTAATAAAAGACACTGTCTTATTTTCGGGGAAACAGGGTACTTGGAGGGGAGAGAGATTTTTGGACCGCACATCCTCAAAATATACATTGATCTAATGCTTCTCAGCAAAAATGAAACGGTATAGGCCCACTTACCACTTTACAGCGACCTCTTTAACCCCTTAACGACCACCCACTGACTTTTGCCGTCAGCTGGTGCGGGTCGTTCGTCTACAGGGACGTCTTTTGGTGTTCCCCTGCTCTGTCGGGTTATCGGAACACCGGTGACCCGACAGAGCTCGGGGAACGGCTGCGTCACCTTAGACTCCGGGGTTCGCGGCGCCCGGCGCCGCAGCAGCGCTAGTATCGGAGCTGTACTACACATCCTGATCCCAGAGCATCTCATGCGAGCACCGGGGTGCGGAGGAAACCTCCGCAACCCGGTGCTTTAACCCTTTGATTGCGGCGGTGCGTTACCGCAGCGCAATCAAAGGGTCCCCCTGCTCTGTCGGGTGATCGGAACGCCCGGTGACCCGACAGAGCTCGGGGAACGGCTGTACAGTCAGCCCTGGGGACCTCGAGTGGCCCCAGAGTTGTCCCGTGTAACCCAAACCAGTGATCAGGCCAGCCTGTGTGCTGTCCTGAACACTGCCTGTGTCAGACTGACACAGATTATAATGTATTAGCATATATGAATACTCTAATACATTACTAAGTGTAAAAAGAAAAAATTTAAAACATTTAAAAAATAGTTCTCCCTTCAGGGGATTAAAAAAAAGGAAAAAAAAAACAAAAATACAAAAGTGCAAAAAAAAGAATAAAAAAATAAATGATAAAATAAAAATAAATATTTAATAAAAAATAATTGTGCATAAATTATAAACATAAAAAAACCTACACATATTAGGTATCCACATAACCGTAATAACCTGTAGAATTAATCTAACAAGTTATTAAGTGTGAGATATGAACGGTGTAAAAAAAATGTAAAAAAAGCTAAATTAAAAAAAAAATCTGCAATTATTTATAAGTTATCTTAATCTATTCCCTCATAAAGTACAACTTGTCTCATCCAACTGCGTCATTGAAAAAATAAAAAGTTACAACTGTTGAAACGCAAGGAGGCAAAAATTAAAAAAACTTTCTGGTCATGAACTACTTTTCAGGCCTGGGAGTTGAGGGGTTAAAGTGGGTCCCTGCACTAATGGATGTATCACTGCATAGCGTCCGCCGCCGCCGCAACAGCACCTCACTTTGTTTTCATGGAAAACCAGCTTCACAGTGCACATGACGTTATCTTTCTGTGGCGCTGTTCTTGTTTTCGCCGCTGAGAAAAAAACGGACTTGTGAAAAATAAATGACATGATTTGTTTAGAATAAGATTCCATTAAAAAAAATAAAAGTGACAGAACATAAAAATATCCGGTACAACCCATAGTTTTTATGTGTTTATACTGTAATCAGTGCGAGTCTGATCAGACAATGCTTTGTTTTCTGGGATGATGCGGGGTGTCTCTTTCCTAGTTATTTTATATTCGGCATATTATTATACTGTAGTTGTTTATATGCTTCCTACAGATTATCCGTCAGTGAACTGCTACTGTACTGGAAACATGTGACTGCTGCCTGGTTATGGTTCAGCAATGAGTAGAATCAAGCCAGCTTCATTGTAATTCTAACTGATCTATATTTTATGATATTGTTCTCTATGTGGACAGGAAGAAGTAATTGAAATCGGGTCAGCAGTCCAGAATACAACTGTCTTTTCGAGCCGGTTCAATAACTCATAAATTCCAAGAACACCAAACAGAAATCCTTGTTTCTTTAAAGAGGTTTTCCAAGATCAAAGCAAAGAGAAGATGTGATAAAATAACGAGAGAACAATTACTCACCTGAGGAATCTTCCACAGCTCCAGCGCCACCACTCCCGTGATTTTCACAAGTCTCTGGTTACTTGGCTGCACTGATGATGTGCCCTTATATCTGCATGAGTGCTGCAGCCAAACCTTTGTAGTACTCGCTGCAAGCCTAGTAAGGACCACAAATTGTCACTGTCTTTGTTGCAGCCAAGTACACAAAGACCATTAGGGATTCCTGCAGATATGGTGCCTATTGTTATTTTATCCCGTTTCTTCTCTTTTCTTTAAAGAGAACCTGTCACATAAGTTATACCCCCATTGCTGAGGGCAGAACAAGGTAGTGACAGACCTGCTGTTTCCAGCACTGTGCCCCTTATTCTGTAAGATGCTGTAGTTTTAGAGGATTTAATGCTCAAATCTGCAGTTTTCAGCCAGAAGAGTCATTCGACGAGTCCTTCAGAGTGTCAGTTTTTTCAAACCCCGCTCATCTTAGGCTAGCCCCGCCCACCTCAACTAATAAACCTATTACTTTGAATAGGTAAAAGCATGTGAATAACTGTCAGTGGGCGGGGCCAGCCTTTGGTGGACGGGGTTAACACCTGCTCATGAATAAGATTTGAGGGGTAAATGCTCTAAAACTACAGCATCTTACAGAATAAGGGACACAGCGCTGGAAACAGCAGGTCTGACAATAGCTTGTGCTGCCCTAAGCAAGGGGGGCATCACCTATGTGACAGGTTCTCTTTAAAGGGAACGTATCAGTACTTTATGCCACTCGAACAATGGGCAGCATAAAGCAGATGCAGGTTACTCAGTTCCAAGACTTGGTGAAGAAGACAACACGACCAAGAGAGATGAGTGCTACGTACAACTTATCACCGCCCCTCAGCTTAATTGACAACTCTCTCCCATTTTTATAGGGACAGAGTTATTAGTTTAGCAGAGGGGGCAAGGAGAAGCTGTACATTGCACTCATCTCTCTTGGCCACGGCCCAACTTCACCATGTGTTTTGCCCTGACCTGGGTAGCATAAAGTAGCTGACAGGTTACCCTTCAGATTACCTAAAAGAGATTGTCCACAAATTAATTGAACAACTCCTTTAATTTTTGTATGATCGCCTTAAAGGGGTTGTTTCACTACATTCATTTTACTTCAGTAATGTTTTTTTGGTTTCATCTTGAATTCAGGGGCGTGTTTACTGGCTTCCACTAGGCTGCAGTAGAAGCCAGGTCTGTAGGTAGCAACCAGTACTGGCAGCCTATAATGAGAGATTAAACAGGTCTGTAGCTATAGCGACCTGAGGACCTGATGCAGCCCATACAAGAGGGGATATCTAGGAATAGGTAGGACACTGTTAATGGACACATATTGCAAAGTGACTTGTTTTTGCAAGATCTTTAATATAAAGAGCAATCCTTGTAGTGATACAACCCCTTTAAAGAGTATCTCCTCTAAAATAAAGAAAAACGGGTTAGTCAGTGAGTTATCTCTTATGGCTAGCTGATTAAAGGGGTTGTCTCGCTACAAAGAATAGCTTTCAAATTGTAGGGAACACAAAATAAAGACATTTTCCAAATATATTGCTTTGTTCCTCTGTTTTCCCTAAGGAGATACAAGTGAATTTATGACCTCCCTGGCTACTTCAGTTCCCTCAGTAACCAACCTGTAAACAATTCTCCCCCTGCTGTTTGTTCAATGAGATAACAGTGAGTGATGTCATCACACAGGTCCCAGCAGTGTCCTGTGCTGCTCAGCAGTAAAAAGCTTGATTTATGTAAAATAAACAGAACAGTAATTAGGGCTTTTGTTTTGGGGATCAGATAAAGCCTTCTGAGAGCAGTTTGAAAAGCTTCTTAGCTAATCTGATCTAATTAGCAACTGAAAGCAAGGAGCATGAGCTGTATGCAAATGAGTCAGTCTGAACCAGGAAGTGACAGAGTATTTCATTCATGCATTCTGTGAAACTCTGTAGGGAGACAACTCCTTTAAATTCTTATTTCGCTTTTTTTGTGCTATATCTATTTTAAAGAAAACTTGGTGATAACCTGTATGGTCCCTAGTATTCTTCTAGGTTTATCACCCAGGTGTCCTGAAAGCATGACCTAGATATCACAATTTCATTCATGTAAAATTGCAGTACTGGTGCTTGTATTGGTTGTCACCCAAAGGGGCTTTGATTTTCAAGACTGCGTTCATTTAAAGGGGTTGTCCACTTATTTTTTTTTTTGTTTTATTAATTTTATGCTAGTTTATTATAAAAAAAAAATAGTACTCACCTCTATCCTTGCGCAGATGAGGTCCAACCTCTCGCTAGCACTTTGGCAGTTATAATGGCACCACACTAGCTGTAGCCACTGATTGGCTGCAGTGGTCACATGACACTGACATCACCATTTGGAAATGAAGGGCTCCAAACAGTGGTGCCAGGCAATACATGTGCCCTATCAGCGGTGGACCTTGTCAGAGCTGAAACGGAGGTGAGGACACATCTGAGTAATAGTTTCTTTTCATTTTTAACTGCAGCACAAGCATTAGCTAAAAAAAAAAAAGAAAAAAAGAGGAAGTGAACAACCCCTCTAAGAGGTTGGTTTTGCTGCAGATCTGTTTAAGAATTAGTAGAAATCGAAGGAAGTACAGAGGTGGTCTTTTAGCTTTAGACAGTTCCTTTTAGTTAGAGGGATTCCTGTTTTAGGATTGTTATCAATCAGTGGTAATCTGTGGAGCAAGTGTTCTAATTTTACTGCGGTTGAAATGGAGCGTTATACAGTTTATTAAAGATGTGTGTGTGTGTCTGTATGTGTGTGTGTCTGTATGTGTGTGTGGGTGTATGTGTGTGTGTGTGTGTCTGTATGTGTGTGTGTGTGTGTCTGTATGTGTGTGTGTGTGTGTCTGTATGTGTGTGTGTGTGTGTGTCTGTATGTGTGTGTGTGTGTGTGTGTCTGTATGTGTGTGTGTGTCTGTATGTGTGTGTGTGTCTGTGTGTCTGTATGTGTGTGTGTCTGTGTGTCTGTATGTGTGTCTGTGTGTATGTGTGTCTGTGTGTGTGTGTGTGTGTGTCTGTGTGTGTGTGTGTGTCTGTGTGTGTGTGTGTGTGTGTGTCTGTGTGTGTGTCTTGCATAGCCGTGTCCTCCAGGGGGAGTAATTGGTCTTTGCTCAGAGAATGGGAGATACCCCTCTACTTCTCAATTTTTTTAAACCAGACAACCCCTTGAAAGTGGATGTCCTGAACCTTCTAAGTCTCAACAGTATTCAACTACTTTTAAAGCTGTAAAATATGTGCACCCAACATTCAATTAACTTGAAGGCTTCAGATCCTTTAGAAATTCTCACATCCTTTTTCTTCATATAATTCTGATTTATGTAAGTTCATTTGACAGCTATAGACAGAAATAAACTGGTGTACCCGGTGGCTAAATGAATTAACATTTGCACAATGCGTGTTCAACAATACCAAACAATTACATTACAGTGGCGTAATTGCATTCCTTAGACTGGAGCATCTTATTGTTTCACTTGGCAAGAAGAGCTGTGCTAAATACTTATTACTAGCGTTTCCTCATTTAATCTCTGTGTGTTATGTTTCACATTTATTTTTTTTCCTAATTACTATTTTCAGACATTGCTTTAGTAATCTCTCATTATATCGGTACTGTAGGAGGTCAGTATAGGGAATCCGGAGAGATGAGGAGAGAAGCTCAAGCAGTGCTGGGGGTGGCTTGCGTATCTATAATATAGGGTGACAGAGCTTTCTTTTTAAAGAGGTTGGTCTGTCGTGCGGTTTCACTGAACTTGCTCTTCACAGTCAGCTTCAGGCTCCCACTTCTTGTTCAGGTTGTGGACGGTTTTACAGCAATGACTGACATTTCAACACTGCTTTTGCTAGCTAAGCCTGTTGGAGGGAAATTGGTAATGAAAGGGTTTAAAGAGAACCTGTCACATAGATTATGCCCCCCTTGCTGAGGGCAGAACAAGCTAGTGTCAGACCTGCTGTTTCCAGCGCTGTGTCCCTTATTCTGTAAGATGCTGTAGTTTTCGTGTATTTAATGCTCGAATCTACAGTTTTCAGCCAAAAGAGTCATTAGAAGAGTCCTTCAAAGAGTCAGTTTTTTTCAAACCTGGCCAATCGGAGGCTAGCCCCGCCCACCTCAACTGACAAACCTATTTGAATAGGTAGAAACGTGTGAATAACTGTCAGTGGGCGGAGCTAGCCTTTGGTGGGTGGGGCTAACACCTGCTCATGAATAAGATTTGAGGGGTAAATGCTCTAAAACTACAGCATCTTACATAATAAGGGACACAGCGCTGGAAACAGCATGTCTGTCACAAGCTTGTGCTGCTCTCAGCAAGGGGGGCATCACCTATGTGACAGGTTCCCTTTAAGGCCATGTGCACACGGCTTAAAATGGGCCGTATTTCGGTCCGTAATTACGCGCCGAAGTGCGCAAATTACGGGCTGAAAACGGCCCATTCATTACGGTAATCCACAGCTCTCATAGAGAACTATGGATTACGTCTCCTCTCCCTGCTCGGCGAATACGCCGAGGGGGGAGATAATTGACAGGTCACTTTCTAGCAGCGTATACGTGCCGCTAGTAATGATTGTCTATGGGCCGGCGAAGTGCCGGCCCCCCGCTCGCTCCCCCGCTCCCAACCCCCGTCCACGTCCACATGGCGTAATTGGGGGGCGTAATTACGTCCCGCAGTTAAGCCGTGTGAACATAGCCTAAACATCTAGGCACAAGGCTACAGAGCTTTAAAGGGTTAAAATTTATCAATAAGAAACATAAACAAGCTCCTTTTCTGCTGATAAGACACAGCATCCTCATCCAAGAAAGGCAGAGAGAGGTGGTTGGTAACATAGGGAACCTTCTGTGAACAAGCAGAAGATAAGACCTGCTCTAACATTAAAATTAAGCAAATTTAGAACAGTAATGTATTTGGTAGTAATCGTTATTTACCTTTGCATACAAGTTTAAAGCTAATCAGTGACATGGGAATATCTCTTTAATGGGGTCCTATATTATAAAGAAGGGGCTCTCTGTCCTGGATTAGCCTCAATGCTTGTATTAATTAGAGGTGTTGGTGGTGAGTTCTCATATGACAGAGCTGCAATTTCGACATGTACACGACAAATACATCAGTCGAACAGTGGGAGGACAATTGGACTTCATCTCTGGAGCAACATCCTGTGTCTGTCTAGAGGCGTATCTATGTTCATTTACTCTGGGCAAAGATTCCGTCCTGAACGCACCCACAGGGTTTTTTGACTCCTAGCTCGGCTAAGTTTCTTATTGCAGTTATATCTCTGCAAAATGCATTGATGAGGGAACATAATTTAAAAAGGGATTATTAACATAGCGGCAATTTATCATACTGTTGCTTGTCATGACAGTACTTGTGCAGTTAGAAAAGCATTGGAGTATGTGCACTTGATAGATTTTTAACGTTATCCTAGTGAAATCCCTTATTCACAAATGTAAATAGGAAATTCTTGTCTCGGTGCAGATAACACGGAATTTCCACCGTGGCTAAAAGAAAAAAAAGTGACATGTTGGTTCTTGACGCAGATTTAACTAAAAATCTTTGTTAAAGGGGTTTTGCCATGATGTAATGTTGACGTGGGATCCTCCAAAATGGATATTTAATCACTTTTCTAAATATATGTGAATACAAAAATTGCAGTCTGAGAGAGCTACAGGCTGCCTTACCTGCCCTTAGTTACTTAAAAGCTTCTAGATACGACCTGACAAGAGCTGCTGGCCGGGCTTGCACAGAGATCACTTCTTATTTGATGAGAGGGAGCTGAAGAAGCTTTCAAGGCACCGGGTAGAAATATTTTGTCTTTTGTATACAGAATTCACTAGTTGTAGTGTGATTATCTGAGTAGATCCTTGCTTTATCTGATGACAGAGAACATGAAGAAGCTTTCAAGTTGCTGTGGAGAAAAGGTGTTGTCTTTTGTATACAGAATCCACTAGTTGTAGTTTGATTATGTGAGTGAACATTTCACACGATCCCTTATGCAAGGCTCTGTGCTCTGGCTGTGTCTCTCTCTCTCTCGCTCTTAGCTCAGCGTGGCTTGTTTACATTAGCTTCTTAGCAGATAAGACACGTCCTGGAAAACCCCCTTTAAATCCAAATTAGTTTGACACGGATTTACACCGAAATCTTCACTGGAAAATATTGAAAAATCTGCAGAATGTCATTTGAAATCTATGTGAATTTTATCATGTAAAAGATTCTGCATGGAAAAATCCATAGTGTGAATATGCCCTTAGGGTATGGTGCTGCCAATCTCTTAAAGGATGCCTAATGTTATGTGAATAAAGTATGTGCTTTGGATTTTTATTCCTCATCACCAGATCTCTGCTTACTGTCAGTGAATTGAAACATTTCTTTCTTAATATCCAAAGACTGAAAACGTATTCTGCCTACAGTGTCATCACAATGTATCAGTATACAGCCTGGTTCACATCTGTGTCGGAGCTTCTGTTCCCTGAATTGCAGAGGTGGAACCAGATATTTTTTCCAATGGAGACCAATGGCGCCTGATAGACCTCACTGACTATAACCGGGTCCATCAGTATACCACCACGGTGTCCAGCATTTTCAGAAAAAAAAAAAATTTCAATAGAGTTTCCAAACAGAACCAGGGTTGCTAATGTGTACCAGGCTAAGTAAAAGCCATCAGTCTGAATTCTACAGTAAGAGACAGATTTATGCCTGGGACAATGATAGACTGTAAGGCTATGTTCACACGGCTTAAAATGGGACGTATCACGCCACAAGTATATGACGAGATGGGAGTCCTACTTGGGCAGGGTTCTCCCCTATTCGACTTGGCAGACCATCTGGGGGGGGGGGGGCGGCGGCGAAGTCCTCCACGTGCTCACCCATAAGGAAAATGTATATAAAATTTTGTTGTTCTGGTACCACACCCCGGACCTCCTCCACAAATGGAACCCGCAGATTTCAGGCTTATGCTGGCGCTGTGGTCAAGCAGCAGGTACGCTCCCACATATTTTCTGGGACTGTCCGATATTGAGTGTGTTTTGGGCCCATGTGCGGGACTTCCTTGCCGACCTACTGGGTGTGCTGATACCCTTGGACCCACTCACCTACTTGCTCAATGGGCCGGTGATGAGTCTGTCCAAACCCAAAAGAGTACTGATGAGGCATGTCCTCACAGCCGCTAGGTGTCTGATTTCGGGGTTGTGGAAACAGACCCTTCCTCCCCCGATCTCGGACCTTTACCAACGGGTCAGGAAGGTGAGGCGAATGGAATATCTGACAGCCACCCTAAACAACAGGCTGGATCACTTTGATAAAGTGTGGTCGGTTTGGGATATTTACACTGTGACCCAAGCTCTGTAACTGGAAAATTGTTGGCTACACCAGGCCTTTTTCCCCTTCTCTCCCTTCTTCCCCTTCACTTATCCCTCGTGTGTCTCTCCCTTTTGTACTCTTGTACTTGTTATGTGCATTAAAGTTATACCTTCCTGACGACTGTGAACTTGTGACAGTTACATATCATGGGATGTAATATTGCTTTGTAGTAATTACCAGGAAACTGCGATACTGAAATGCTGCTCTACTTCACCTTCTCGGGAAGTGCTTTACTATGCAAATTGGTCCTTCCTCTGTGTTTGACTCACATTTCGCCAATTGTTATGAGGCTTCAATGTTTTACAGAAAATGTATTCATAATAAAAAATATACAGTTAAAAAAAAAAGTGACGTATCTCGCCACGTATTTTGCGCCGTACTGCGCGAGATATGAGGAGAGATATGTCCCAGTCATTACAGTAATCCACAGTTCTCATAGAGAGCTATGGATTACGTCTCCTATTCCTGCACGGACAATGTGGGGAGATAAGTGACATGTAAATTATTCACGACGTATACGCGCCAAGAATAATGCATGTCTATGCATGTCTACACACGGCATAATTGCGTGGCGAAATACGTCCCGCAATTACAACGTGTGAACATAGCCTAAGAGTATGTTCACGTGGCGTCTTGCGGTACGTACCTGTGTGTTTAGAAGAACGTGCTGATCATGGCCTAAGGGGGCGGCCCTCGTATACACCTGAAAGAAGTGACATGTCACTTCTTTCCCCTGCGCTTTCAATATGCAGTGGGGAAGACGGCAGGTAATCTTAGATCTCTATGAGAGCTATGATTACAGTAATTACAGGATGTATTTCGGGCACATTGCAGCGCCATTACGCCCCGGAATACATCCAGAAAGACGCCATGTGAACACACTCTTCCAGTTGTGTGAACAACATTAGATCAGGACCGGTTTCTGGCTCTAGATGGGAGCAGAGGAGAAGATTTACGAACTCTTCCTAATACTTAGCGTAAAATTAGACCAAGCAGTCATAAAATGTGCTGAATGTTACATTTGGCCACACATGTTAAGTATTTTGGTCTTGGTTTTACCACCTTTTGGTTAGCTATTTTTAAACCAATACATTTTGGCTAAATTTTAAAAGCATGTTTTCCCATTTTAAGCTTTCTGCTTAGCTACATATTTTTCTCGCTATATCATGCCCTTCGTTGGGTGAGGCACAAAAAGTGTCTGAAACCGGGATAAACATGGTACAAGGCATGTAGAGCGTTTTTGTTTTTCTGTAAGTTGACCTACAGTGCTGGCTTATTGTAGCCTGGTAAATGTCCAGTAAGTATTTATCACTTCCTACTACTGAAAGTGGTGAGGAATAAAAACACAAGCTATTTCAGAAAGTTGCAGAGGTTTTCAGTAGTCATTGATATAATATATAAAAGGGTTGTCCCACTTTAGACACTGATGGCACATCACCGGGATATGTTATCAATGTCAGAGAGATGCATGGGACACATCTGAGACCATCACCTATATGGAAAGCAAGCCCCGAAACCTTCTGATTTGCAACGGAGAGTTGGTCAGGATTCTCCCATTGAAAGGAATTCGAGTTCAGAGTACAACTGAGCAGGGCTGGTGGGACCCACATCTATGTGATCTTGATGGCATATCCTGGTGATTTGCCATCAATGTCTAAAGTGAGACAACTCCTTTAAAGAGGTTTTGCCACGATCTCATTTCATACCTCCTGTATCCCGATCTTCAGCTCTGTGTGCTCAGAAGGGGGCGTGTGTGATTCGTTTGAATTGCATATCATGTGAAAAAGCAGGCTGACATCACCAGGCCTTTCCTCTCTCTAGTCAAAGGTAGGTCTGTTTATGTAAAGCATTGTGAGTCGCTGAGAGGTAAAGTTTTTGTCTCCAGGCACAAGCGTCCTAGGTTCAAATCCCTGCAGGAACCAAATCTGTGTTGTTTTTTTTCCTCTCTTTATTAATGCACATACCTGATTGAGGTTTCTTTTTATTTATTTTCACTGTTTGACTAATTACTAAGGAGTACAGAGGACAGGAGTAGAGTGACAGCACCTGGGGTTTGAACACTCAGTAGCTGTCTGAGAGGAGAGGTGAGGTCTGAGCATGTGCAACCAGGACTGAGGAGCTCTTAGCCCTGGCCGTATCCCCTGGAGACGAGCTGTAAACAATGGATCACTAAAGGAGCAGCTAAAACAAAAACAGTGCAGAATTTTTAATAATGATGAATGGTGAAAATGTTTGTTATTGCATTTGCAAGCCTTCCACGTCAATTTTGCTTGGTGGCAAAACCCCTTTAAATAAGCGCTGCCAGTTTATGAGCCAGCAGGGCTGCTATTGGTCATTTCAGAGCCACATGCAGATGAAACTTCTTGGCCTCCCACCCATTTCTAGTTTCTATCTTGCACCATATAAGCGGACCTTCTTTTTTTTTTTTTTTTTTTAAATACTTTGGGGCCTCTGACAACAGCACTGCCAATACTGCCCTGATGGGCCAGTGCTGCCAACTGTGAGGGAGAGAGCTGATTTTTATATAACATTTGACTGGTAACTGGTGCTGTGTGCTTTGATTTAGCTAGGATTTAGGGAGAGTAGATTAAATCTCCTGCTTCACAGTTTTATTGAGTCGTAGGTCCACACAATATATTGGAAGAACTGATTTGTCTTTCTCATTAATACACCAAAAATGATTTACACTTTTGGATGAATTCACTAATACATCCCAATGTGCAGTAATTCAGTGAAATGCAAATCCAATGATGATTTCCTCATCCCCTGCAAGGAGCCTGAGCTTTTATTTCATTCTGAATATTTTAAGACCTGGTTCGCATCTGCGTTGAAGGTTCCATTAGGAGCCTCTGTCATAGGTTCTTTCAAAAAATTTCGATAGTAATATTGCAGCATGCTGTAATATTTTTTCTGCTCAAAAGACAGATACCATGAATGAAATCCCATTATAGTCTGTAGAGTTCATGAAAATGATCCGGCGCCACAATTATTTCCGTGCTTCTTGTTACAACGCTGGATACGGAAAACTTAAAAAAAAAGATGTAAACCAGGTCATGGAAGCATTTCCAAGTCTATTATGCAGCCCAATTAAAGGTGGACAAAATAGCTGCTTGTAAAGGGTTAATCTGTATCTCTTACTACATACTGTATAAAGTACTTGCAGCAGCCTCACCATGCTTAGACTTGGTTCACATTTGCATTGAATGTTCATTTGGGAGTGACTACAAAAATCGAGCAGCAAGTTGCGCAATTTTTTCAATCTAAACAGTTGACACCACGATGCCCGATGGACCCTTTTAATTACATTGGGTCTGTAGGGCGCTTTTGGTGTCCATTGTGAAATGGATCATTTTGTGTCCGTTTTCACTTCTACGACGAAGGTTCCGAATGACGTGTTTTTTTGTAGTGTTTATATTTTTCTACAGGTTTCCTCCACTGGACTATGCTCGATTAATTGGAAAACTTCAGACCAGCATTTGATTTATTTAATATGATGGACAACAAAGTCTGGGGTTAGGAGTGTTTATTTAAATAAAGTGTTTTTTTCTGTTATTTCTGCATTTTTTAAATAATGTTACTATTACTATCGCTGGGGCTTGGTGTTAGCCAGCAGTGTTTTTTTTGGTCACCCAAGGCTGACACTAACAATGTCCCACTATCACCCAAGTACCCAACACACCAGGGGAACTGGGAAGAGCTAGGTTACCGTCAGATATTAATGTGATAGTCCACTTCTGTGGTGGGAAGGAACTAGTATCCATGAAACTTTCCATCTTGATATTATCAGCCTGCAGATGCCGGTTGTATCTTGGCTGGTTATGAAAAAAGGGGGACTCCACATCGTCTTTTTTTAACCATTTGAAAAATCTAGAAACTAATTATTTCTAAAAAATTACATGGGGTTCCCCCTTTTTTCATAACCAGACAAGGTAAACCCTAATACTATCAGAATGGGAAGGTCAATGGCTTTTTGGCCCTTCCCATACTAAAAATACCAGCCTGCGGCCGCCCAAGAAGTGGTCAGTCACATTAGATGGTCCACTTCTGACAATACTGGGGTAATTGTGAGAAGGGGGTTATTGTCAGCCTTGGGATGACGAAAAGAAAATGCTGGATGATTCCAAGCCCCAGCGATAGTAGTGGAGAGGAGCCTCCACCTCTAACACTGAAAAAAATAAACACAGAAACTACAAAGAACCACTTTATTTAAATAAACACTCCCCCACACCAGCCCTCATTAAATATTTTATTAAAGAATGCTGGTCCGACATAGAGCAACAATTCCATCGTAGCCCAAAACGTAAATTTATAAAAAAAAAAAAAAACAACAACAAAAAACAGGAACCCTACAAAAAACCTGGGGGATGGGGTGCCACCCAGGTTTCCTTCATGCTGGACAGTGTCCCTTCCCACCCCCCACTCTAACCAACCTCTCGCTCACCTCTCCTCTCCTTCTCACCAACCCCACTTCAAACAATCCTCTCCTTCGCCCCCACTCAAACCCGCCTTTCCAAACTCTTAACACTCCCTGTGCCACTCAACCCCCCCCCCCCCACTCTGAACACTCCCTCTCCCACTATAACCCACTTCTCCTACGATAACCCACCTCATTCTACAATCTTAACCTCCATTGCCCACTATTAACAACCTCACCCACTAAACGGGTATGTGCACACTATGGATTTGGATGCTGGTTCGTGCCGCTTTCGTGCCACTGATACTGGACGTGAGTGGTGACGGCCGTCCAGTAGGCGCCCCAATACACCATGTGAACATACTCGAAAAGCAGGCACCTTCCATGTATGGAGCGGGTTCAGCTCCTGACAGACAGAGGTAGGTGCCTCAGATGATCACCTACCTCTGCCTACTCGTTGTCCCGACCCTAAACATAAATGCTGTTGCCAAAATTGTGTTGGAAAGAGGTTAATAGTTTGCAGAGGAAAATTATATTTGTACCTGATTAGTGTTTACATTCAATTTCTTGTGATGGGAGAATGTATTTCTTCACTTGTATGCTTTTCTATCAGTCGGTCTCTCTTGATACGAGTGCTTTCCTCATTGGCAAAGTACCAATGTGGACATTGAAATATAACTCTTTGAATACTCTTTCACATGGACATTTACATCCTTTATGTTAAATAATGCCATAACGTACCAGGATAGAAAGGATTTACTAAAATGTTGCAATGAGTCACTGGGTAGCATACAACATGACCGATTTTGCAGGTTAAATAAAATCCATTCCTGGTCAGACATTTTATGTGCACATCTATCTAAGTTGTGGGATACATGCATGGATAGGATGCATCCATCCCCAGCAACTGTATGATACTTTATCCTTGAAACACCAAGTCCCTGTCACGCTGCCAGGGCTACTGTCAACATTCAGTGCGGCCATCAAGATTCACTTGCCGTTCACTTCATGGCTCTTTCTAACTTCACAGTTATGGGTTGTCAAAGAGGCAATGAAGCATTAGAACTATGGATTCTGCTGCATGATTTTCTTCTTTTTATGCATTTTTTTTTAATAGTGCTGTTGGAGACAGAGTGGAGCTAGACCCTTGGGATCACTTTATATCCCTCTAGGCCATTCCTAATGTTTTGCAGTTTTCTTCAGGGAAGGGGGGATTATTTCCCTCTTTTGCTGACGATCACTGCCATAAAAGTCTTACAAGCTGTATCCGATTGTGCTAAACCATTTAATGACACAGGTGTTTTCGGAGTTTTGTTTGTGGTTCTCTCTCTGCTTTCCCAGAGCTGTAATTTTTTTTTTTATTTCATCAACATAGCTGTAGAAGGGCTTTTTTCTAGGATGAGTTGCATTTTTTTTGTAGTACAATTTAAATAACCATATAATGTATTGGATATCCCCTAAAAATGATTTGTGGGTAGAATTTGAAGAAATTTATTTAAAGTTTTTGCTATGTTTTGGTACTTTAAAAAAAAAATTTTCATTGTGTTTTCTATTAATATTGTCTGGGAATGAAATGATAAAAAATGCAGCTATGGCAAATGATGTCTTTTTTCTATTTTTTGCAGTGTTTATCGTGCAGGATAAATTCCTTTTCAAAGCTGTATTGAAAGGGGATAGAAGGATGAAATATACACATTATAAATATTTTTTTTTATACTTTTACATTGTTGTTGTACTGATATATTTATCCCCTTTTGGGTACTTCAAGTTGTAGTCGCTTATGCGAGATACTGCATTACATGGTTATTTTATTGATTTCTTATTACACCTGACACCCTTTATTAGGTTGCCATGACAACTGAACGACTGATTGGGCATCAGAATGGGGAGTCACACCATCTTTAGATTCTGTAGTCACATTGACCGCAGCATGTATGTGGTTTAATGGCGCAGCACAGAACTCCGGACAGTGAGAGCTTGTTTATCTGATCTTTCAGACAAAAGCCAGTAATTACTGCTGTTTACTTAAAGGGAATGTGTCATCAAAAATGACTTGTTGCTTACCTCACATTTTTATGTTCAACACATTTTTTAAGAATTTTGGGTTATATTTTTTTCTTAATTTTCCATATCACTTTCAATATTTTTTAATAATTCTTAAGTCCTGCAGTTTTCACTTTGGTAACTAGGCCTAATAACAGTCTGACACTTCCTGTTATGTAGGGAAAAATTCTCAGTTGTCTGCTCATTATCAGCACAAAGAGGGTCAAACTGAAAGGAGACACCAGTGTGAATAGATAACACAGGATTCACCAATCACAAGAGGAGATAGTCACAGTTCACCCTTTTACCTCCCTGCACACTGATTTCTTCCCAGGTCACAGAGCATGACTAGAAAACTCTCCTATAGAAGTGAATGGGACTGAGTCAGTCTTAAGTCTCCTATGTGCATGAAGCTACTGTAATGCATCTCTCTGACTGCTGTAAAAGCAGTGCAAACAAGGCCTAGTGGCCAAAGTGAAAACTGCAAGACTTAAGAATTATTTACAAATATTGAAAGTGATATGAAAAAATAAAAAACAAAACAACCAAAAATTCCTAAAAAATGTGTTTAACATAAAAATGGGACTTAAACAATGACTCATTTTTTGATTACACATTCCCTTTAAACGCAGAAGCTTCCCTTGTCCTGAGCATGAGATTTATCTAATTAGCAGAGGTCTGAATACATGGAGCTCATATGCTAATTACAGACAGCTTGATCAGGAAGTGACAGAGCAAAGCAGCATTATTTCATTCATGCATCCTATGAAACTTTGAGATGAGACAACCCCTTTAAGGGGTTTTCCACTTTTTATTGTTTTTACTTATGGAATAATACAATCATAAATTTTTTTTAAGCTACACATATTAAAAACTCTTCTCTCATACCATTCTTAACCAGTGCAGTAGATCTATGTCCAGAAAAAAAAAATGTAATTAATGTAGATTAATAATGTAGATTAAGATTAATCTACAGTAATTGATACCATGGGGGGAACTGAATGGTGTATACATGACGTCAGTATTGGTGTGTGTCTGCCTTTGTATTGCACATCACAGCACATTTACTTCTGCCCATTTATTTCACTTTGTTATCTCTCTCTTATGCGTATTGTCCAATTTACGAAAGTCTCATCCAATGGTGACGTGATATAGACATGTGACTGCAATATCCAGTGACTGGCTGACTAGGATTATGTAATTGTGGTCAATATTATGGCATTTGGTAACATTAAACATGGTGGATTCATTGAGTCAAGATGCCATAGAACTATAAAAAGGTTCTTTACCTATGTTTATTTTTTAAGGTTATTAATAAACAGCAAACGAACAGGAGCAGCACCATACAAACACCGACAAGGCTCCAAACAATGCTATAATACAGCAAAGGAAGCAGCACCAAGTCTTCTAACAAAAAGCTTAAACTTTATTCACCCATGTCTTACAAGCTACGTTTCAGCTCAAAGGAGCTATTTTAAAGGGGTGTTCTCACCATAGACTGTGATGACATATAAATAGGATACGCCATTAACGTCCAATATGAGCGGGCTCCATTTCTAAGACCCACATCTATCTCGGATATTGGCTTAGAATGGAGAGTTGGTTGGCCTTGTGCATGTCCATCGTGTTAGCAGTGCAGGTTATGGACCCACTGTGTGACTAAGCAGTTATCGGGTTACTTTACAAAGCCTCTGGTGGGGAGGTTGGCTTAAACCATGATAGCTGTAAGGTACCACCTCAGAGCAGTCCCCAGCAGTGGCAGCTGATCAGAGTTCAGGACTCCAGGACAGTACCAACTGGGTAGCGAGAATAACAGACAAAATGCACGGTGCTATGGAAGAGACCTGGACTAGACACCAACAGGAAGTCAGGACAGGAAGCCACTGGGAACTATGGCTGAAGAGAGGAGCTGCCTAATAAAGCCCCAGCCTGCAGGGAATAGGCTGGGGAAGCCAGACATTGATGGACACGAAGGGCAACATTTATGAAAACTATTTAGGTCTAAAACTCACTTTTTTGCCCGTAGTAACCTATGTAGTAACCTATGGGCAAAAAAGTGAGTTTTAGGCCTAAACAGTTTTCATACATGTGGCCCTAAGACATTAAATCCCTGCAAAATCTGGCCGCACCTCCCTATGGACAGGTGAACAGAGCAGCAGCTGCAGGATGTATGAACCAGCTATTTAGAGCATGGGGAATGGCATCTCCTACGCGATGGGCGAGGTGAGTAGGTTGACGCCTGGCGTTACACTTCCATTCTGTTTTATGGGCGTTAAGCTGTACTTGAAACTCCTGTAGAACAAAATGGAAGGCTGTGCACAAACCCGACCGGCTCTCCATTCTAAGCCAATACTTTTGGGGTCCTTTCCTAGAATAAGTCCAGGTCCCACCAATATGCCATCAAAGTCTATGGTGAGGACATCCCTCTAAGGCTTGAAAATGGCTCCATTGGAGAGATAAAATGTAGCTTGTATAGACATGGGTGAATAAGGTGGAAGCTTTTTCTTTACACATATGTAATTAATGGCATAATATAACTGCTGCCAGGCTGTCTTCTCCTTTCTCTACCGGGAACATAGTGCCAATTTAGCTCCTAGATAATCCAGTATATTGGAAAACATTGCCTAGCAACTATTGTCTTCTGTCAAATAGTGGTTCCCTAGCAACGAGTCTTCCTCAATTACTCTTCAGGTCAAGGAAAATCGAAACTAAATTGAAAGGGAGAACCCTTCTAACCTAGACACCATACAGACAGCCAGGCATTCTAATATCTTAGCCAACAGCGACTATCTCCCAGACACATATTTATGGCACCAGCACAGCCTAAATTCCAAGATTTATGGCCGCTCGCTTGCTGCACTCTTATTACATTTCGCTCCGCTCCACTGTAAGTAAACTTCAGTATAAAAACTACATGTTTAAGACTGAAAGCCAATTTATAACACTGCAGCCAAAATTGCTATGTAGTGCCTTATTTTCCTGAAACGTGCGGGCTTTATCATTATCAGCGTGAACACAATTACCACACTTCAAGGTTTCTTGCTGGAAAGAAATTGAGCGTGCTAATACTCTTTCATCATAATCACCCTGACTGTGCAGAGCCATTCATAAAAAGGGGCCAGAAATGTATTGAAATTCAATATTGTTTTAGTCCAAATCAATTATAATAATTGTTTGCATTTTTAAAGTGTAATTTACCATTGAAAAATGAACAAAGATCAACTATTAGTTGCTGCACACATCATATTTTCCTATTACACCGGGTTTCTGGCTCTCGCTATGTCTTATGCCACGGTAACGCAGCTGCTCAATCTAATACACATCTGCTCTTTATGTATAGGAGATCCGCAGCCAGGATGTGCTGATTGTAGTTTTCTTCCGGGAAGTGCTTGTACCATAGAGGAAGTATGTGCAGCAACTATGGGGTCCCTGGAGAACGTCAACCTCATTTTAGTGGGTGGTGAGAGCTTGCAAACACATGGTTTTTACATACTTATGGAGAATGTAGTCATGATAATGGGGTGGTTGAGGTATCAGGAGACCCTGTCACAGATGGCTATGAGTGGGTTGCTGTCTACAGTTGGTGAAAGGGCCAGTTCTGTACTAACGGTACCAAGCCATTCATGTATTTCATGGACAGCTGTTCCTCTACAATAAAAATGCCTGGATGGCTGCACTGTCCCTTAGTAACAGTCAGTTGGTTTCAGGATCATGGTGGCTCCAAACAAAAATTAGTAACCTTTTGATGAGTCAACCTTTAGAGGAGCTACATGGACCATAGGAACCTCTAAACAGGAGCTGACTCACTAAATTCTATGGGCATGTCCCCACTGCACGGGTTTTCGGCCAGTTTTTCAGCCGGTTTGCGGTTTTTCAGACCGCCTGAAAAACCGGCCGAAAATTAGCACAATTGTGCTCTGTGGAAAACCCGTGCAGCAGTCCCCCACTGCACGGGTTTTCCGCCCGGCGGTTTACCGCCCGCCGGACCGGAGAAAAGCCGTCCCCCCCGCGGCCGTGGGGACGGCCGCAAAGCCGGACAAGTACATCAGTGGCACACTAAAGACTAAGTAAAACCTCAAGGCATATAGGAATATTGGAAATGCATGACTGCTAAGGAAAACATGAAAATCCTGGGACGCTTAGTTTACAGGATTTGATCAACGATTGTATTAAGCTCACCTCCACTGATATTTGTGTTGGATGTATATATTGCCTTTTCAGTGTGCACCTATGCTTGTGTTTTTCAGAATATATTTTAGATGTGCACAGCCAAAGTATGTTTTGTAGTTCATTTGAGATTGGCAATCTCATTGGCTTGCTGCACTCAGCTGCCCTTTTTAAACCAGTGCAGGATAATCCAATTACTAGTTCCTACCATACCCTGAAGTTGCAGTCTGGATTGACGCCTAGTGAGGTAACATGTTTAGTGTAGGGACTCACCTGCTCTGGGATCCCCTTGACGTTTTGGGAGGTGAGCTTAATACAATCTTTGATCAAATACTGTAAACTAAGAGTCCCAGGTTTTTCATATTTTCCTTAGCAGTAATGCATTTCCAATATTCCTATATGCCTTGAGGTTTTACTTAGTCTTTAGTGTGCCACTGTTGTTTGTGTTGGATGTATATATTGCCTTTTCAGTGTGCACCTATGCTTGCGTTTTTCTGAATATATTTTAGATGTGCACAGCCAAAGTATATATTATTAGACTTAGACCACGTCCCCACGGCACAGGACAAATACTGGTCAGTTTATCCAACCAGTATTTGTCCTTTTTTTGTGCCGTGCACACTGCCACAGAGGGGCGGCTTTTTTCTGAGATTAGTGGAGAAAAGCCCCCCCCCCTTCACATTCACTTGTTCATATTCCATCCGAAAACCAGACAGAAGAATGAACATGCACAGGTTTTCCATAGAGGCCCCATGTAAAAGTTTGCGGCCGGCTTTTCAGGCGGTTTGCAAAACCGCAAACCGTCTGAAAAACAGGCCTCAAACCGGTGCCGTGGGGACATGGCCTTAGCGGTCAGAGTGGAAACTGCAGGATTTCATTTTTTTTTTTTTTTTAAAAGATAGACTGTATGATGGAAAAAATCTTTACAAATTTTGCATAAAAACAGGATTTAAACAATAGATTATTTTCTAATGATAGATTCTTTTTAAAATGAAACCTGTCAACTATTTTATGCTGCCGAACGACAGGCAGCATGAAATAGCTCCAGGTTACCTGGTCCCAATCATAAAGGCGCTATACCCTGAAATGCTACAATGTTTAATTTGGGCTGAGTACAGGGAGGTGAGCCCTATATGCGGCTTCTTCCTACCCTCTCAACTTAAAGGGGTTGTCTCACTACAAGGATTGCTGTTTATGTTAAAGGGCTTGAAAAAACAATTCACTTTACAATATACAGTATGTCCATAGTGTCCTACCTATTTTGTGATATTCCCTCTTGTATGGGCTGCATCAGCTCCTCAGGTTGCTATAGATACAGACCTGTGTGATCTCTCCTGATCCGCTGCCAACACTGGTCGCTATTGCTACAGACCTATTTGATCTCTCCTGACAGGCTGCCAGCACTGGTTGCTATAGCTACAGACCTGGCTTCTACTGCAGCCTAGTGGAAGCCAGTAAACACGCCCCTGAATTCAAAATGAAACCAAGAAAACAGGACTGAGGTAAGATAAATCAATGTAGTGAGACAACCCTTTTAACTAATGGTTCTCTCCCATGTTAGCTGTCGGTTTAGCTGAGTGGGTGGGGAGAAGACACACAGCAGACTTGTCTCTCTCAGCAACTTCTCTCCATACCTGGCCCAAGTATACTGGATGTTTTCCCCTGAAAATGCTGCAGAATTTCAAGGTCAATCCGACATGATTGGGACCAGGTAACTCGCAGATATTTCCTGTTGCCTGCCATTCAAGCAGCATAAAGTAGCTGACAAGTTCCCTTTAAATATCTGTTTCTAGAAAAGCTGGGTAAACACTAATATGTAAACAAACTAAGAAATATTAGACTCACGTTAATATGGATTACATTTTTGGCCTCCGAATTTAACACTTGCATGCACGTATCTTACCCTTGGCTGGCTAGCTTTATGTCAAAACGTTTGTGGACAGGTTATAAAACATGTTGATGTAAAGCTTACGCGTTTTGGACCTATTTGGTCCTTGCTCAAAGCAACCACAGATATGGCCAATATTACAGTTCACTGAATTTCCCAAAGCTCCTGAATGGAATATCTGCCTTGATATTTGGCGATAGACCTTTCCCTCTGTATAACCAGGCTGATTGCTATAAAACAGTGCCAGGGGCTCCTCCAGGTTATAGGAGCAAACAGTAACCCATGCCACTTCTCTTTTTAGTCAGGGGGTCAGAATGGGCTGAATATCCACATGGTACGAATCCTATGTAGCATTTTTAACTGTCTTTGAACTATGAGACTTGGAGAATCATTTGTTTAGGTCGCTCATCAATATTTCACCTTGTCCTTCAGTTGCTCCCCAGACTCCTGCGTATACTGACTTATCATTCTTATATTACAGGGTACCAAGGAAATGAGATCTAGATGTCGGATACACATGGTCACATTTAATTGATTTTTTTTTTTTACAAAATGCTTTAAAACACACTACAGACTGGTTCTGATGTTACATGCTGTATTTGGATTTTTGTCATTATGGCAGGTTTCTTTTTTTTCTTTTCTTTTTTTTATTAATTTTATTTTTACAGAAAATATATCAAGCACATTTTGTAGCCCAAATGTAAGTCCAACATATACTTTGTAAGCCCAAAAACACATGCATGTATATACAACAGTTATAGGGTATTTTCAAGATGTTTTTCTCATTAAAAATGCATCAAAATTAGAAGATAAATAAATCAATGAGGTCTAGTGGATGCAAGTTGCAAGGAGTTTTCTCACTATGCAGTTTCACAGTCACAAACAGCTTTTCTTTCATCTGGTCTTGGGCTCAGGCTGTGTGCTGTTCTATAGCAGTGATTATCATATTTAGCTTTTCTGTAACTAGCTGAGCTGTTACACTGACAGGTGCAGGGGATTTAAACTTCAGTAAACAAAGCTACAAGTGCTCTGAGGAGTGAAAACAATTGCTTATCTGTACACAAAAGCTAATCTTGTTAGCGTTAAAGGGGTCGTCTCACTACATTGATTCATCTCACCTCAGTCCTGTTTTCTTGGTTTCACTTTGAATTCAGGGGCGTGTTTACTGGCTTCCGCTAGGTTGCAGTAGAAGCCAGGTCTGTAGCTATTGTGACCTGAGGAGCTGATGCAGCCCATTCATGAGGGGATTTCTAGGAGTAGGTAGGACACTGTTAATGGACATTTATTGCAAAGTGACTTGTTTTTGTAAGATCTTTAACATAAAAAGCAATCTTTGTAGTGAGACAACCCCTTTAATTGTCCAAGAGTGACCTCCAACTATGGTGACATCACTCCCTGCTCTGTCTATTCAGTAAGGGAGATTATGGACATAATTAGAGAAGCCTATATGCACTTAGAGTAGATAAAATCTCCTGACTAAGGAAAAGAAAAAAGACTAAAGAATGAATTGAAAAAGTCTTCAATACCTGTCCCTACATGTTGATAGCTACTCTTTTTTGCGAGAAAAATTATGTAAAACCCTGGAACCTACACTACTTTTTTGTTAAGTGCAGTGTTGTGTGAGTCCAAATGACTAGGTATTGTATAGTCCTGTCAGAAGGCACATAGAGAATAGACACTATTCAAACCATCTAGGAAGTAGATGATTTGAATCCTTGCCTGGTTTCCATGACAACACTGCCCCTGGCAAATTGAACATGCTGAAATCATAATCTCTCAGCAGTGCAGCCTCAGGCTTTGGGCCTGTAAGTTTAAACTATTATATCTCAAGGTAGAAGTAAGATATTAGAAAACAGTTTTGAGTTTTGAATGTAAAGGATCTGTTTTGTTATGGCTCTTTGACACTTTGACTGTTGTAGAGGTTTTGTTCTTTTGATGGGAACCAACAAGAAAAAGAAATATAAAACTTTAGGAAAAAGAGGGGGGCGGACAGGTAGGAGAGGAGATCCGCACTGCAAAGAAATTGTGATCATGAGCCTACGCCAATAAAATCCATGGTTCAATTTCCATTGTGTTGTTATAGTCCAAAGTGCCATCAGGCAGGCAGGGAAGTGATGGTTGACTTTCAGGCAGAGAATATAACATGTGTTTTATAGATTAATCTTGTTACACATAATATTTTACACTCTAGTTTTGTAGGTGAGGCACAATGTGAGAGAAGCAATATCGAAATATTATGCACTGTGAAATCCCGGCACATTACAAGCGTTTGTTACATTATAATGCAGATATGTAGCGTGTAATAGCATGGCACTGGGTTCATGTCTTTGTGTTTTTTAGATATTCTGCTTAGAGATGAATTGTTGCAGAGAATCAATCCTCTTGTGTTCGTGCTCGTTTGAACTTCTTGTTTAGTATGTTTATTTCAAGATATGTTTCAGGGCGTAACAAGTGTCACACATCCTCCATTGGTTGTTTGTACAATAAGTGAGTGGAAAAATACATAGAAACGCTTAAAATGAAGCTTGCTGCTTTCAGCAAATTGCTAACTGCACACCGCAGACTGAAAATGGGAACAATGCAGGTCTTACTGTCTGCGACCTGTTTATTTCATGTATTTTCTTTTCTAAAGAAGTATCTACAGAACAGATAAAGTGATTTCCTTTTAGGGTGCACAGGAGGTGGTGTTTTCTTATCTACGGACTATGTATATAATAGAATTAGTAATATTAATAATGGTTTATTATAGTAGTAATAATAATATATGATAAAAGACATACTGCATAAACATATAATTTCTAATATATAACCAAAACAAAATGGAAAGGGCTGGCAATCATTTACAGAGAGTATAATAGAGTACAGCCCCAATGGCCCAACAACACATGATACACAAAAAAAGAAAAAGATGGCTACTAAATAAAACCTAGAAAGATTTTATTATTTCACAGAAAATATCTCAACACTATCCAGACCCATTAAAAACAGTTTAAAAACATAGATTGTAAGCTCTTGTGAGCAGGCCCCTCACTCCTTTTGTTGATCTCAGCTATACTCAGGACTCCCAAAGGAATGAATGGGGAGGACCACGCCTAAGCACCACACATTACACCAAGCCAAGCCTCTAACCACACCCAAGTACAGCACATTACACCAAGACTTGCATCTAACCACGCCCAAGTACAGCACATTACACCAAGACATGCCTCTAACCACGTCCAAGCACAGCACATTACACCAAGACATGCCTCTAACCACGCCCAAGTACAGCACATTACACCAAGACATGCCTCTAACCACGCCCAAGTACAGCACATTACACCAAGACATGCCTCTAACCACGCCCAAGCACAGCACATTACACCAAGCCTTGTATCTAACCACACCCAAGCACAGCACATTACACCAAGACATGCCTCTAACCACGCCCAAGTACAGCACATTACACCAAGACATGCCTCTAACCACGCCCAAGTACAGCACATTACACCAAGCCTTGTATCTAACCATGTCCAAGCACAGCACATTACACCAAGACATACCTCTAACCACACCCAAGTACAGCACATTACACCAAGCCTTGTATCTAACCACACCCCCAAGCATGGCACATTACACCAAGCCTTGTATCTAACCACACCCCCAAGCATGGCACATTACACCAAGCCTTGTATCTAACCACACCCCCAAGCATGGCACATTACACCAAGCCTTGTATCTAACCACGCCCAAGCACATGACATCACACCAAGCCTTGTATCTAACCACACCCCCAAGCATGGCACATTACACCAAGCCTTGTATCTAACCACGTCCAAGCACAGCACATTACACCAAGCCTTGTATCTAACCATGACCAAGCACAGGAGAATACACCAAGCCTTGTATCTAACCACGCACAAGCATGGCACATTACAGCAAGCCTTGTATCTAACCATGCCCAAGCACAGCACATTATACCAAGCCTTGTATCTAACCACCCCTAAGCACAGGAGATTACACCAAGCCTTGTATCTAACCACGTCCAAGCACAGCACATTACACCAAGACATGCCTCTAACCACGCCCAAGTACAGCACATTACACCAAGACATGCCTATAACCACACCCAAGTACAGCACATTACACCAACCCTTGTATCTAACCACGTCCAAGTACAGCACATTACACCAACCCTTGTATCTAACCACGTCCAAGCACAGCACATTACACCAAGACATGCCTCTAACCACGTCCAAGCACAGCACATCACACCAAGACATGCCTCTAACTACGTCCAAGCACAGCACATTACACCAAGACATGCCTCTAACCACACCCAAGTACAGCACATTACTCGAAGACATGCCTCTAACCACGTCCAAGCACAGCACATTACACCAAGACATGCCTCTAACCACGCCCAAGTACAGCACATCACACCAAGCCTTGTATCTAACCACACCCAAGCACAGCACATTACACCAAGCCTTGTATCTAACCATGCACAAGCACAGCACATTACACCAAGCCTTGTATCTAACCACGCCCAAGCACGGCACATTACACCATGACATCACGACCAAGTACAGCACATTACACCAAGACATGCCTCTAACCATGCCCAAGCACAGCACATTACACCAAGACATGCCTCTAACCACGCCCAAGCACAGCACATTACACCAAGCCTTGTATCTAACCACGCCCAAGCACAGCACATTACACCAAGCCTTGTATCTAACCACACCCAAGCACAGCACATTACACCAAGCCTTGTATCTAACCACACCCAAGCACAGCACATTACACCAAGCCTTGTATCTAACCACGTCCAAGCACAGCACATTACACCAAGACATGCCTCTAACCACGCCCAAGCACAGCACATTACACCAAGACATGCCTCTAACCACGCCCAAGTACAGCACATTACACCAAGCCTTGTATCTAACCACCCCTAAGCACAGGAGATTACACCAAGCCTTGTATCTAACCACACCCAAGCACAGCACATTACACCAAGCCTTGTATCTAACCACGCCCAAGCACAGCACATTACACCAAGCCTTGTATCTAACCACACCCAAGCACAGCACATTACACCAAGACATGCCTCTAACCACACCCAAGTACAGCACATTACACCAAGACATGCCTCTAACCACGCCCGAGTACAGAAACTTTACCCCAAACCCTTGTATCAAAACCACCCCTAAGCACAGGAGATTACACCAAGCCTTGTATATAACCACCCCCAAGCACAGCACATTACACCAAGACATGCCTCTAACCACGCCCAAGCACAGCACATTACACCAAGACATGCCTCTAACCACGTCCAAGCACAGCACATTACACCAAGCCTTGTATCTAACCACACCCAAGCACAGCACATTACACCAAGCCTTGTATCTAACCACACCCAAGTACAGCACATTACACCAAGCCTTGTATCTAACCACCCCTAAGCACAGGAGATTACACCAAGCCTTGTATCTAACCACACCCAAGCACAGGAGATTACACCAAGCCTTGTATCTAACCACGTCCAAGCACAGCACATTACACCAACCCTTGTATCTAACCACACTCAAGCACAGCACATTACACCAAGCCTTGTATCTAACCACGCCCAATCACATGACATCACACCAAGCCTTGTATCTAACCATGCCCAAGCACAGCACATTACACCAAGCCTTGTATCTAACCACACCCAAGCACAGCACATTACACCAAGCCTTGTATCTAACCACACCCAAGCACAGCACATTACACCAAGCCTTGTATCTAACCACACCCAAGCACAGCACATTACACCAAGCCTTGTATCTAACCACACCCAAGCACAGCACATTACACCAAGCCTTGTATCTAACCACACCCAAGCACAGCACATTACACCAAGACATGCCTCTAACCACGCCCAAGCACAGCACATTACACCAAGCCTTGTATCTAACCACGTCTAAGCACTGTACATCACACCAAGCCTTGTATCTAACCACGTCTAAGCACTGTACATCACACCAAGCCTTGTATCTAACCACACCCAAGCACATGATATCACACCAAGCCATGCCTCTAACCATGCCCATACACAGGACATCACGTTAGACCATGCTTCTGTTAACCCCCCCAATCATCTCCAGATTTCTTCAGCAGACCAGCACCAAAACAAACACAATTCAATATTAGCAGCACACTTCTAGCACTAAAAACAATCAAAAAGAACATAGGAATTTTTGAAAAAGTATTTCTGCTACTTTGAGTACATGAAAAACTTAGTTTACATTTTTGATCAAAACTGTGTAAGCCCACCTGCCATCGACAAAGCAACCTCAATACCGGTGGGAACCTACTCTAAAACATTACCTGTCTTGGTGTCTGTTCAGACCTCCACAATTCAGGGAGAATAGATTCCAGCTACAAGCTTCTCTGCAATGATTTAAAAACCTGTGTGGGTGGACAGAGTGCAAAAAACAAAATGTGGAGGTCTGAACAGGCACCAAGAGAGGTAATGTTATAGAGTAGATGGCCCCGACACTCACATGTTGGTAAGGGGTTAAGGCAGTTGCGCCTGAACTCTTGCACAATTTGCGGCAGAATAATGGCGTACATGCTTTACACCACATTTATCATGTGTTTCAGACACTTTTGTGTCTTGGCAGACAAAAGGGGAACTGTATTGATAAAAGGGTTGTGTGGCTTAGTGAAAGAGGGGGCATGACTTAATGTGCGACGCTGTGCGCCAAAACGTTGTGGCAAAATTTTGGAGCAGTGAATGGCATAAAGAAAGCCAACTTATAAAAGGTGTAAAGTTAGTACAGACAGTCTTAACATGTGCTATAGATGTATCAACATTATGATAAATGTCTAACTTTTCACTCTTTAAGAGTTAGACAGTATTGGTAAATCTGCCCCATTGTATGATAGTAACAAGTGGCAAAAACAATCCCAGCTCTATGCATTAGTATGGTAGCAGAAGCCAGTGATTTACTGATGACTCGGGCTGTTTGATCCCCCAAGGGGACCTCGGCTTTCCCAAACTTGGCAGCAGTCTCAGGGTGCATTTACACGGCAAAGACCAAATATCGGTTGGATTTCCCTGACCGGTATTTGATCTTTTTTGGCATGCAGGGTGATGGTTTTTGTCCGTGGCTTGCGGATTCAAGCCCCCTCCCCCTTCGCACCCATAAGTTCATCTTCTGCCCGAAAACCGGGATCTCTGGCAGTGTCAAAAACAGTCTGGCAGAAAATCTGTGCAGTGGGGACTGCTCCACGGATTTTCTATTGAAGTCTATGGGGGAACGTTACAAGTTGGTTTTCAGACGGTTTGTAAAACTGCAAACCGTCTGAAAAAACAACCAATAACCCTTGCCGTGGGGACAAGCCCTTATAATATTCCACTACTAAGCTGTAGCCCAGCTTTAGCAGCAGTTTTAGAAGGTATCATTACTGAGCGTTAGTCCTGTTTACTAAAAGCTCAGCAGCTGTCTCAGAATGTATCATCACTGAGCTATTACCCAGCCTTGCTGGTCTCTGCCGCAGTCTCACAACATACTAGAGTGACTTTAAAGAATTATATTCTGAAAATGAGCCATAACTTTTCTTTGAAATTCCATAATTACATGTTGGGGCGCATCCACACGGCAGTGGACAAATACCGGTCGGTTTGCCCCATGGGGGGGGGGGCGGCTTTTCTCCACGATGAGCGGAGAAGAGCCCTCCCCCCACCCATTGAGAAGCACATCTTCCGCCCGGAAACCGGACGGAAGATTGTGCTTCTACAATGTTTTGCCGCCAGACCGCCGGCGGCAAAACCGTCTGACGGCAAAACCCTGCAGTGGGGACTGCTGCACGGGTTTTCCATAGAGCACAATTGTGCTCATTTTCGGCCGGTTTTTCAGGCGGTCTGAAAAACCGCAAACCGGCCGAAAACCCGTGCAGTGGGGACATGCCCTTATAGTTCTATTTTGCTTGTTAAAATGTGATTTAAAAACGTGATGGTAGTGTCCCTTTAACAGCATTTATAAATATATTTTACATCAGTTACATGGACCATAGGAACTGTTAAGAGATGACTCATTGACTTCTATTGGAGAATTATTTAGACATGTTCTGTGGCCTGGAAAGAAGTCATTGTATAAGGAAAGAGTGAACTGAGACCCTCACCTGTTGTGAATGATGAATCCTGTATTTATCTATATGTTGGTGCCACCTTTCATTGTAATCGGACTTGTCATAATAATGCAGAGACTGCTGAAACCTGTAATCTGAGCACAACAGAAGTAGTGGCTAAGCCTCTTCACACTGCATGTAGCAGTACCATTTATCACTTGCAGAATATAGGGTAAATCTAAGGGCTTGTCCCCACGGCACGGGTTTTCGGCCGGTTTTTCAGACGGTTTGCGGTTTTGCACATTCTACCGTCCAGTTTTCGGACAGAATATGTGCATGTCAATGTGAAGGGGGAGGGCTCATTGCGGAGAAAAACAGTCCCCTCCACGGCCGTGTGCACAGCACACAAACCGAACAAGTACCGGTCGGATAAACCGACTGGTATTTGTCCTCTGCCGTGGGGACATGCCCTAATGGAGACTTTACCTAATGGTGGCCTAAAGAGTGTCATCTGGACTCCAGACAGTTCAGTATACAGAGGACTATCTAGACCAGGGGTGTCAAACTGCGGCCCTCCAGCTGTTGGGAAACTACAACTCCCATCATGCCCACTGTTATAGATTATACAAATGCATGATGGGAGTTGTAGTTTCCCAGCAGCTGGAGGGCCGCAGTTTGACACCTGTGATCTAGACGGAATACAGTTGGAGGCAGTGTTGGAAAAAAGCAACCCCTTTCCCTTCATTTATTATCCAAAAAATGTAAGTAAAATATAAAAACAAGAGATAAATATTTAGTACAGGCTGTGACTGAGAGAGTTAAACAAGACTCTGTGATATTCAGTAATAGGGGAAGTATCAAAATGATATTTGTCTAGAACATTCAGTTTGCAGGTTATTGTCCTATTTAATAAACCTGTGGCTTCGCAGCCATATGTGACCTTGAGGTCTCCTTGCGCAGGTCTGAATATATTGAGCATGCATCAACAATTTCCTCTAATACAGAACATGAGTAGTATATGAATGTGTTATAATGCAGAGCAGGAAGGCTCGGGCAAGTGATTTATAAACCGTGTGCGCCGTTCTCCCAACTTCTTCCGTTCACAGGGCGACAAGCAGAGATACATTATTGTTATATTGTTTTCGTTACGCAGCTTGAAATAATTTTTGCCACAGAAATAAAATCTCTTCTTGCCTGCACACAATATAAGGTTGTAAAGTGAGTTTTCCAAAGCAGAATTGTCAGAACACAATTTAGAGTAAGGGCAGGATGTTAGATGTTACACTTTTATATATTTTTTAAAGGGGTTGTCCTTTTTTATGTTAATTAGGCTCACTATGGCCCAAAGAGTCGTTGTTTACTTTAATGAATTTTATGTATTTTATAAATTGTGTTTTCACATTATTTGTATTATTATTTATATGGTCTTAAGTGACACTGTTTGGAACTATTGAAGCACAATCCAATATCAGCAGCACACTACTAGCACTAAAAAACGTTATAGAGTAGGTTCCCACCTGTATTGAGGTCGCCTTGCCGATGGCAGGTGGGCTTACACAGTTTTGATCAAAAATGTAAACTACCGTAAGAACCTCAACGTTTTTTTCATGTATTCTAAGTAGCAGAAATGCTTTTCCAAAAATTCCTATGTTCTTTTTGATAGTTTTTTAGTGCTAGTAGTGTGCTGCTGATATTGGATTGTGTTTGTATGTTACTGCCACACCAGTGTGCACCTATGCTCATTTTTTTCAAAAAAGTTTTTGGGATGTGCCAACTAAATATTGTTTTTGAGAACTATAGAAGCACCAGATGGCTTGCTGACTAGTGTTCATGTCCAACAGATCTACTGGACATAAGCGCTAGTCAATCAGCAGGCCAGCGCTTTTATACTGTAGCCGCCCTCCCCAACCAAAACGTCAAAGTTGTTTGACGCTGGGCTCGGGGACGGGAGGACGGTGGTTGGTTACACCAATTTTTATGTATCTTATATATTGTGTTTTCACCTAATTTTTATCATTCTTTTTAAAGGGGTTGTTTCACTGCAAGGATTGCTTTTTATGTTAAAGATCTTGCAAAAACAAGTCACTTTGCAATATATGTCCATTAACAGTGTCCTACCTATTCCTAGATATCCTCTCTTGTATGGGCTGCATCAGCTCTTCAGATCGCTATAGCTACAGACCTGTCTGATCTCTCTAAATGGGTTGTCTCACTACATTGATTCATCTTACCTCCGTCCTGTTTTCTTGGTTTCATTTTGAATTCAGGGGCGTGTTTACTGGCTTCTACTAGGCTGCAGTAGAAGCCAGGTCTGTAGGTATAGCAACCAGCACTGGCAGCCTATCGGGATAGATCAAACAGGTCTGTAGCTATAGCGACCTGAGGAGCTGATACAGCCCATACAACAGGGGATATCTAGGAATAGGTAGGACACTGTTAATGGACATATATTGTAAAGTGACTTGTTTTTGCAAGATCTTTAACATAAAAAGCAGTACTTGTAGTGAGACAAACCCTTTCATGTATCATACAACGTTGTGTGAATTCAAGAAATAAATATCTGTGCGTCAGAATAGAAAAAAAATGCAATTTACCATTGCTTCTTACATTTCAGAATGAAATGTTAATTTTATTTTGTGGATCAGTACTATTAGGGCTTGTCCCCACGGCATGGTATTTTGGTCGGTTTTTAAGACGGTTTGCGGTTTTAGAAACCGTCTGAAAACTGATATGCAACGCTCCCCCATAGACTTTAATAGAAAATAGATTTACAGCCGTTTTTGACACCGCCGGCGTAACGAAAAACTTAGAACATGTTCATTCTTCCGCCCCGGTTTTTTGTCAGAACATGAACATGTGGGTGCATAGGGGGACGGCTTGAATCCGCAAACTGCGAATAAAAGCCGCCACCCTGCATAACAAAAGAGACAAAATACCGGTTGGAAAATCCAATCAGTATTTGGTCTTGCGGTGTGATGCACCCTTATAGCTTTATCCAATTTATGTAGTTTTGTTACTTTTTAAAACGTAAAAAAGATGCTCTTTGTATCACTATTTTGTGAGAGCAATAACTTCTTATTTTTCCATCCATAGAATTGTTTTTTGTGGAGTGTTGTATAGTTTTTATTGGTACCATTTTAGGGAACAAATTACTTTTTTTTACAACATTCGCTTTGTGAGAAGTTGCCTTTTTTGTGGCTCTGGTGATTCGTCCCTTTTATCCATGATCCATCACATGATTTGCAATGAGGAAAAATGCTACAAAAACACATTAAAAAATGCAACACATGAAAAAATACAGTAAAAAAAAACAATGAAGGTCTATATGAAGAGAAAAACACAAACTGCCTTAAATAATGCTGTACCTACAGTATGCTGAATTTTTCAAAAAACTGCAACTGATCCAAAAAATGCACCAAAAATGCAAAATGATGCTACAAAGACAAAAGCAACATCTGTAATGTATATTATATTTGCCTGACAAACTTTTACACGGACCTTAAAGGAGTTGTCTCACTACAGGCTTTCAGCCTACTTCAATGTGTCTGGCAGAATAGGATTTTTGAATTCAGGGGCGTGCTTCTTGTCTGCCTCTTCTCCTCCCCCTTCCCTCCTCCCCTCAGCACACAGACAGCTCTCCTCCTCTGACTGCAGTAACTTCTATACAGCAGGAGGAGGGAAGGGCGAGGGGGTTTGCTGCCAGAGTTAACCATGTGTGTGCCTGCCTAGATCTGCTGCTCACTGCTGAATCAGCTGCACTGTGCTGTGGCCGAGCTCTTGCTGCTCCTCTCCACAGAGTCAGGAGACAGCAGGGAGAGGGCTGATCTATGAGTGTGGAGAGGTCTGTGGAGAGAAGGGGAGAAGTAAAGGTTCCTATACCCCCTGCTTAGCATACAAATCTCCACGGACATCTCAAGCAACAACAAACAAACCCTGTCAGAACAGACACAGGGCAGCTGTGAAGTGTGTTACTATAATCACGATGTGTCACTAATACAGCAGAGCAGGGAGGGATATGAACTGTTCACATGCCCCCCTGATCTGTTCTATTAGTATAGTCAAAGCTCCACAGACACCTCATGATTATAGTAACACACTTCACTGCTGTCACATCGTACTGACCACAGATCAGCCTCACCTCTGCTCTCCTCAATCTGTGTAGAGAGCAGGAGGGAGCAGGCACACACAGGGTTAATCCACACAGACACAGAAGCCAGAGCCCTCCCCCTCCCTTCCCTACAGAAGCATACTGTGTGGGAGGGGCTCTGTGCTCTGACCTGTATTCAGAGGCTGATGAGTCACCAGGACTGGCAGCCAGTGAGATAAAGATCAACAGGTTGGCTGCTATAGTGATTTGAGGAGCTGATGTACTCCTACTACCAGGGATAACTCAAAATCAGTAGGACATTTGTAATGAACATATATTGCAAAGCTGCTTGTTTTTTAAAGATCTTTTAATTAAAACCCAATCATTGTAGCGAGACAACCCCTTTAATGGAAAATCTGTGCAGCAGTCCCCACTGCACGGATTTTCCACCGCCGGCGGTCCGAAAAACATAGAACATGTTCATTCTTCCAACCGGTTTTCGGATGGAATATGAACATGCCTATGTGAAGGGGGAGGGCTTTTCTCCGCTAACCGCTAATGGGCATGTGGTAAACGATATATATTGCATGGTCAGTAAGGGTTTGTTCACACTGGAAATCTGCACCGTGTATGTAGGAGCATATTTGCGGCGAAGCTTGTGCTGCAAATACGCTTCTAACAATGTTCACGTACAGCGTTAATGGAGTTCTGTGTAAAATCATCAGCGTCTTTCAGACGACAATCATTTTACAGTCGTATTTTTTGGCATCCAGAAATATGGGCTGGGAGATATCAAGAAAAGTATACGGTGCAGAAATCTACCTCGGGCCATTGCACGTTTAAAGTACATGCTTGCAAGCACGTACTTTCAACGGTGATAAGTAATGCGTTTAAGGCGCGCATTTTTGTAAAAGTTGTGTGAACTCACCCTAACAAACAAACTGTTTGGAACTGAAGTTAATTTGACGACAGCACTGACCTGCATGTCCGTGCCATTTAGGTTACGTTGTGGCCACAATGTGTGAACATGGCCCAATAGTTTTCAGCACAGTCTAGTTACAGGGGTTTTACCGTGATGTAAAATCCCAAGCTCTGGCCACAAGCCCCTCCATCCTCATGCACATGCATGACCGCTTCGCTGCATGCGTCCAGCACTGGGGGTTTTACATCATATTAAAACCCCTTTAATGGAGGCACTTCAACTCCTGGCATATTATTTTTATTATTTATTTTAAAGCACCATTAATTCCAGGGCGCTGTACATTCTTGGAGGGGTACATACAAAACGTAAGACCAAACAAAGAACAATGGCAACAGTGATTGGCTAACAACTGGAACAGAGGGAAAGAGGACCCTGCCTGTAAAGGCATATGCTCAAAGGCTCAGTACACATCCATGTAACTGCATCAATGCATTGCTACAATGCTCTGGCAATTATCATCATGGTCATCAACTTTAAAGAAGCAGTACTTGTGCATGCATTTTCACATTGTATTAAACATAACAAAGGTGCAATACCTGTAATAAAATAGGTGTCAAACAGTATATGTTAATCTAAAAATCTTGTCCGATAGCCTCATAATAGTAGTCTAATGCACTGCAATAAACTTCAGTTGAGATGCACACTTAGGCTATGTTCACATGTCACTTATCTCCCCGCGTGTACAATACGATCGTATTGTACGCGCGGGGGACGAGGCGTAATCCATAGTTCTCGATGAGAATTTTGGATTACTGTAATTGCGGGACGCATCTCGCCGCGAATTAGGCGAAATGCGCCCGCAATTACGCGGCAAAATAAACCGTGTGAACATACCCTTAGTAATGGGGTCCGGTACCATGTTGTAGGTGGTCGAGCTTGACCACACCCTTAGGCCATGTTCACAGGCTTATTTTGGGAAGGATTTGGTCCCGTATTCCGCGCCGTACTGCGCAAAATACGGGACCAAATCCGTCCCAATAATTACGGTAATCCACAGTTCTCATAGAGAACTATGGATTCCGTCTCCCCTCCCCGCTTGCGAATTACGGTGAGCGGGGAGAAAGTGACGTCAATTATCCCAGCGGGATACACGCCGTGGATAATAAAAGTCTATGGAGCCAGCAAGCTGCCGGCCCCCCCCGCCCCTGTGCACACGCCATAATTGCGAGCGACATCCGTCCCGCAATTATGGCGTGAATAAGCCATGTGAACCTAGCCTAATACAGCATGCAAGTGTGTTGCGCATTCTACATCACAAAACCACTATTAATCACAGTAAAAATGCATGCAGTTTTTAACCTTCTACAAAACGACACCCTAAGAACTTTGACAGAGGGAGCCTACTGGTGCCCCACAATATGATTACAGTTTTACACTGACAGGCAATATAAATTTCGAATACTCTGTAGTCCAAAGCATTTCATAGGTGATTAAAAACCACTGCAACTGAACAGCCTATGAAAAAAAAAACGTGTACGCAGTATTGCGCACGGCAATATTTTTTCCCATAAGCATGGTTTTGTACAACCAAAGTACAAAAATATTGCAAAGCTGTATGGATTTGTTACACCTCAATTTTACTGACCTATAGAAGTAATTTATTTAAACAGCACTTTCCATTGCGGGGGAAAAAGACAAGCCTGCTTTTTCTTATTTTCTTTTTAAGTGGTCTCCTTCCCCACAAATAAAAAAACACACCCTCATGCAGCTTTGTTGGAAAAGGAAATAAGTTACAGCTCCTGGGATGTGTCATTGAAAAAATAAAAAATAAAAATCTCATGGTCCAAGAAAAGGTTAGTCTCCGTGATGTCCCCCCCTTCGGAGTTCTCACCAGTTCACACCAGTGTGGTCTGCATTTGTCTGGCATCCACATGGACTGATCATTGTAGGTATTATTTGTGATAAAGGTCCTGTCACTTGGAGACCACTTAATGCAGATCTAATAATGTGATCTATCAGCTTTTCCTGCAGCCGCCGATGGCATCAAATGTCTCTGTGCCAGGTTTGATATTCCATATTCTTTGCAGCCTAATGATCTCAGCCAGATGCAATCAATTTGCATTACTAGGCAGCTGCTAAAAGGCAATCCTATGTAGGTGGCAAGAAAATCTATACATATTTCTGTTTAAAAGAGCAAAACCAGCATCTATTTCATTATGTGCGTGTCCTAATAATGTCCTGTGCAAGCCTTGTACAATTAGCAGCTGCCAATAAGACAAACCCTGACATTTGTCAGAGTTGTTTTTAAAAAAAGGAAATCTATTACTACAGAGCGACTGAAAGAGATGTAAAGTTTAATGTACGCAAATAAGAAAATGTAGATGTGTACCAAAAATATTGATAATCTGTAGGCAGGGGGATTTTACAGGGTAGTTTTAAAAAAATCCTATTTATCTTCTGCTTATTCATGCAGTTAGTGCTGGCATGTAGAGGACAGCTGGTTAAAGAGATTGTCCGATTATTTTTTTAAATTATTTAAATGAATAAAATGTTATTATTTTATTAGGATAGTTAAAATACATGCCAATTACATATATAATTTTATTAGGAACCGCTACCCTATTAAAATAAAAAAAAAATTTATACTCACCTCTCCTTTAACTTTTAATACAGCATTGTGCTGTCCTCACTGTTCGCTGGTCTTCTTAAGGTCGTCTTCAAAACGGTACATTACTGATTCTGCCTAATAGTTTACCTTTGGCGGACATCACCGTTCGGAATGCTAACTTATGAACGGTGACTTCCGTCTATGTCATGTGACTGCTGCAGCAAATCAGCGGTGGTATAGGTGACATCCCATTTGGGGGAATGCTAAAAGAAAATAGTAGACTGGCAGAGAGTAATGACGGCACAGCGCTGCATCAAAGGTGAGAGGCTAGGTGAGTAGACCTTTTTTATGTAAATAAAATTAAAGAAAAATAACCGAACAACCCCTTTTAGGGAATACTTAAGACAGAATGGATATTGTGTTATGACTGGATCATGGTCTGAGGGAGCAGACACAAGAATTTTCTTCCATGTTCTCTGTATCATTGTATCATGCTTTGCCTAGGAGGCATAACATGATTTATCATTTTTGCCTGAAACATTTGTGCTTCTTTAATCCACAAACAGTTACATTCCAAAAATGTTCACAAAAAATGTCACCTATTTTATTGTTAACATATTGCAAAAGTACCGTGTGTATATTTAATCTACTGTAACTAGGACAGTTTTACTTGATTGTATTACAGATGCAGTTTTTTGCCTTCTCCATGGCCAAATGTTCAACTATAGGTTAGGAGCTTAGGCCCCATTTCCACTGCATTTTGGCCCTCCATCACTAGTATATGTCAGATTACCTTAAAAAAGTTATTCTGACATATAACATAACAAAGGAATTGAATAGTCTGATTGACGGGCTGCTTATTTGTTGCACAATTTCCCCATGATCTCTGTGGTCATACCTGAATCCAAAAAGCACAGCTAGTGGCAAGTATGCTTTGTGACTGATAGGAAAACAAAGTTCATTGCTCTGTTTAAACCCCGGGGAAAATTTTATAAAGCTTAAAGGGTTTTTTCCAAACCATATGAAATTGGTCCCCTTTTTGTCCCTTGAAATTTAAAAAAATTTCACTTTTTTAATAAAAAGTTTTTAAAAAATAGGGGGCCATTTACCACTTTTTCCTTTTTTCTTCATCCTTTTTTCCCTACCTGGTTACTATATTTTCCCGGGCCACTGCTGTTAGCGATGGCTTAGGGGGTGCAGCGTCAAATAACCCCGGGTCGGTTGCCAGGATGCGTGTACTGCATACTAACCCCTTTCGCTTTGCTTTCCTGGCCCTTGCTTTTTTTGCCTAAAGGGGTAGCCCACCTGTAAAATTAAAAAAAAATTCCCCGGGACGTACCTTTTTGGGCAAAACGAGTATGGAGAAAAAGGGGCAAACATGTATGAAGGGGGGCGGGCCCCAGAATTCTGGCCTAAAAAAAGCTGTATTTAAAGCCCAATTCTAAAATTTTTTATAAAACGGGTGCACTCCAAACTTTGGGCGCGATAATTCCCTCGTACCCGTCCCCAAAGACACTTTTGGGCATTCTGGGGGCGGTTTGGGACCACATTTGTAGAAGTAGACACCCTCTATTATTTTTTTGACGCCAAAACTTTGGCGCAGAAACAGGGTTTAAAACAAAGGCAACCCAAAGGTTTTTAAAAAAAAGGGGCCTGAGCCTGAGTTGTTTGTATTGGGTCTAACCCCCTGCGCCCCGTAATGATGACCTTTAAAAACAGGGTTTTGTACATTTGGCGCCGGGCCCATACAAAATTAAAAAAAAACGATTTAGAACTGGTTTATTTAGTGCCCGAATTCAACAAGTCCGGCCCCAAATAGCCAAGGATCGCAGCATTTCCCTTTTACTGAAAGTTGCAGTCCCCGAATGGGTTTTTTGGGTTCTATAGCTGTATCCCGGGGGCATTTCATGTATAAGGGAAACGGCGGCTACATCACAGCAAAAGCCCTTCTCAGTACCTCCCAGACAATTTTAAAAAAGGGCATAAAACCCCTTTTTTTTTCAACCCAAAAGACACACAGGGGCCCTTTTTAACCCCACAAAATTTAACAAAACCCCTTTAAAAAATTTTGGGGTTTTAAAAGTCAGAATTTTACATCCCGTTTTAAAGGGGTGCAAAACTTTCCCCTTTTACCTTTTTTTCTGTTTTGGTTCCCCTTTTTTCTGGAAATTTTAAATTACAAAAACTTATTTACATACTGACCAGAATACTGTTTGGTGTGCCCCCCAGCCTAACATGGCCAGGAGGAGGATTTACAGGGTCATTTTTCTTTTCCCCCTCAATGCTTGCTCGTCCCCAAATTTGGCCCTCTTCTTTTTCCCACAAAGGCCCAAAATAAAAGTATATGAAGCTCTCTTTTAACCCCGCTCCAAAATCACTCACCTCTTAAAATCATGTTTTTTTTGGGGTTTTAAAAACAAAAAATGAGCCCCTAAACAGTTTTCTAGCCAGAAACTATATTTTGGGCAGTACGGGTTCCCCATATTTACACTGCCCTCGAGCTCTGCTTGTTCAAAAAAGAATTTTCCTTTTTTTTAGTTCAATTTAGTACAAACTCCCAGTAATCAGTGAGGGATTTAAAGAGGACCTGTCTGCTCTCTTGTCATGTCTATTTTCTCCATAAAATTTTAACCTGGTGCATGTTTTCTTTTAACTCGACTTTGTGCTTTTTTATCTTCTGGAAACACGTGTATAAAATCACAACAGAGCACTACTATTCCCCTTGTTAATGTGGTATGTCCCTAAACACTGACATTGTCCAATCCATGTTGAAGTTAGTGGGCACAGGATGAACGTTGTAACAAATGATAGCCAATCTAGCAGTCTCATGCAAAAATTTTACAAAGTGTATGTCAAATACAAAAAGAATTGGCTTCACCATTAGACATTGAAGCTGCAGGACATCAGACAAATGATGGCAAGGACACGGGTGAGGGTGGCACTATAATGACTTAATCTGGAAGCAAGGCTTTGGCTAAGATAACTGACCCATACTAACTTTCCCTGAATTCTTAGACCTAGCCCCATATCTGTCCTTGTCACCAAACCCTTTGACCTTATTCTGTCCCTGAGATATCCCTAATAAATGTCCCTAAGCTACAACTGACCTTAACATGAACAAGCTGGAACCAAAACCCAGGAATAAACGGTCCCTACAACTGACCCAGAGCAACTTAAGAAGACACAGAAATACAAGGGAAACCTAGACCTCTTAATAACTAGACCTGGACAAAACAGAAGAAGATACACAGAAAATACTAGATCACTGAAACAGAATACCAGCAGGTTTATAGCCACAATCGATCTTGACATTAAGATTCTGAAAAGAAGACAAACTAAAGAACGAACGAACAAAACTCTGCTATCAACTACCCTTCATGCTGCTAAACCATGTACTATACAGACACTAGAAATTAGCCAATTCACTGTATGAGCTAAGGATGTGCAGCACCTTCAGCTGATATGCAAAGAACATAGGTGTAGTTACACAGAAACTGCTTAACAGATAAACACAGAAGAAGACAGAAATAGCATGGAAAATCTTTGCTGATTCACTGATTGTAACATTGTGCAGACTTATCAGACCATGTGCACAATTAATGCTGATTTTTTTTTTTTGTGGGTAATTTTGGGTACTAAGTATATTAGCAATGTTGTGACCATGAAATGTTTTCAAAGGGTTATGAATTTGTTTCTCCACGAAAACTGCATAGATGCAGCTTATATCATAAAAAATTTAGGTACACTGACAAGCAGAAGGATAATAATGTCTTGAACTTTTGACTTTTAGTCTCCATATCTCAACATCCACTACAGCTTTGTATGTGAGACTACCATCATTTTATAGATAATCCTCTTGGCTTTCAACATAAATTTACTTCAAGTTTCTAGCATATGCTTGTTAGGGAAAATTCTTGTATTATCTGCTTGTTACTTTTTTTGCCCTACAAATCTAAATTAAAATTTGTATTATTTTGTTAGTATTTTGTAAATCCACCTTTAGCTTTTAAAACTTCCTGAATCCTTTTTGGCATGCTCTCGATAAGGATCAGGCATGTCTCAAAACAAATTTTTGACCCCGGGTCTCTTCACACACCCCCAATGTTGGTGCATATGTGACCCCTTTGGGGTATGAAAACAGCTTTTTCTTCCACTCTACCTGCAAGTGTTCGAGTGGGTTGAGATCTGGGGACCGTGGGAGTCAGTCCAGCAACCTTATTTAAAATTGCATTAACTTTTTTCCCCCGCCAATCTATGCTTCTTGTCGATGTCCTGCTGGAACACTATGTTGTCCTTTTTATACTTGTATATCGAGTGTAAAGAAAAACTCATCTTATAAGATACTCACGTACAGGTCAGCATTGAGACCACCATCGATCTTGGTCAAGTATCCGATCCCTTTGGTTGTGAAACAACCCCATATAATCAGTGTTCCTCCACCGAACTTGACAGTTCGTTCAATTTCTCGATCCGTTGGCCCCCTTTTTTTTTTATTTTTTAAAGACCCATTTGCACCCATCACAGCCAAGTCTATTGTTCCAAATTACCGGTTTCCAGTTTTCTTCTATCCACTTTGTTTTTGCAAATTAGCCAACACTTATTAGGGTGTTTTAGGGGCTTTTCAAAATTTTTTTTTTGGGTCACCATTCAAGACTTGTGTAATGCGCGGTGCTTGCATGAGCGTCTGAGATCTCACCATTACAAAACTTTTGAGCTACTTCCACTTCCGTGTTTTTTGCCCCAGAACTGTTAAACCTTGTGATGAGCCGACTTGTTCACTGGACATCCTCCTCTTGGCTTGGCCAAGGACGCTTCGAGGGAAGATGCTGTTTCTCTTTTTTTGGGGAAAAATCTTTTTTTCAGGGGCTGCTTAACCGGCCCTTTTATTTTTGGGAATCACCCATTAAACACTAAGCTTTGGGGAATTTGGAACAGGTTGTAATTTGTAATATACAGAAAGAAAAAAGTTATTTCACCAACAGGAGCAAAACGTAACAAGGCAAAAATGAAAAGAATCTTCATAAAAAGCATATCTGAATATTTGCAACCCAAAATGTATGTATGGTAGCCAAGATGATTGTTTATAAATTTTTGTTTAGTTCAAGTCCAAACTGTGTGGATATGGATATGGGCCTGAAAGTCACAGGTCAAACTTTGTTCCCTTTGCTTGTCAGAAAGAATGTTGCTCCACAAGGGTTGTTTAAAAAGAAAACCCACTTCTGCTTTCTTCTAGTTAAGCATTAACTTATCCATAAACACATCCATATTTAAGAGAGGGGGGTTTGAACTGCAAATCCCAAAAAAACCTATGTAATTCAGTCTGTGGAAAAATTTTTTTTAATGGAATACACATTTTTTAACCATGAAAAACACAATTATTTTAATAAATTTTTAAAGGGGTTGTCTCACTACAAGGATTGCTTTTTATGTTAAAGATCTTTAAAAAAAAAATCACTTTGCAATATTTTCCATTAAAGTGTCCTCCCTTTTATTCTGAGATATCCCCTCTTTAGGGGTTTTGCATCTTTCCTCAGGCGCTATAGCTACGACCTGTTTGATCTCTCCTGAAGGCTTGTCAGCCTGGTTGCATAGCACAGCCCCTCTTCTATTCAGCCTGTAGAAGCCAGTAAACACCCCACTAATTTAAAAGTGAAAACAAAAAAAACAGGACAGAGTAAGTTGAACAATTTAGTAGACCCCCCCTTTAACTTTGACAAACCTTCTAAAAAATTAACATGGCTTCGTGATTTAAGTTTCAGTGTAGAGTATATTTTCAGCGCTGTAGATTAAACACAACAAGACATCTATTCCGGGTGACCATAATCTATTTTTATATAGCGGACCTTCAAAAGACAAACGTTGCCGTAATGTAAAACCGACTCATAAGAAGATCTAGGGCTGTCCCCCTGCAGAGTTTTTTTTGGCGGTTTTTTTTTAGCCGGTTTTGCGGTTTTTTTAACCGCCTGAAAAACTGGCCGAAAAAGCCAATGGTGCTCTATGGAAAACCCCCTGCAGCAGTCCCCACTGCACGGGTTTTCCCTCGGGCTTTTTTCCGCCCGGGGGTGGCGGAAAAAAAATTGAGCAACACAATCTTCCGTCCGGTTTTTCGGACGAATTGTGCTGCTCAATGGGGTGGGGAGGGCTGTTTTCCGCTCATCGGGAGAAAAGCCGTCCCCCCCGGGCCGTGGGGACGGGCGCAAAACAGGACAAATACCGGCCGGGAAACCAGCCGGATTTTTTCCCATGCTGTGGGGTGCCCCCTACATGTTAAATACTCAAGCCCCAAATAAAGCCTCAGGGTGTAAAACCAAAGAAAAAATCCCCCTCCTTTTTGTTCTAGCTGCCGTATCGGCATAGGATGGATAGCGCTTCGTATACCAGTGTTTCTCCATCTGGAATTTGCTAGGGTGAACAGTGAACGTCTGACATCAGAGGGGGAGGGTTACAACTAATTTTTTTTAAATTTTCCTTGTTAGCAAAAAAATACAAAACAATTTTCCTTTGTTCCTGTAAACTCTAGAATCGTAAAAGGGATAAAGACATATACCTTTGGGATGCATAAATAATACAGAGGAGAAAGAGGAATCTGGGGTCCTCGTCTCCCCTACATACCTTAGAAACAACAGCAGCATGGAAACAAAAAAAATACAGCAGGTTTTTCAGTGTAGTAGGATTCCCGTGCTGGGGTGACAGTAGAATTTGGGTTTTCACTAAATTTTAGGTCCCAGGGGAATCCCGGGACACTCCTCAAGCTGCCTTTACCAATATGTCCCCAGGACCCATATCCCCCAACCCCAAAAACTCTAACCCCCAAGAAAAAAAGGGCCACACGTTCTGGGGGTGTTGTGCGACCTTGGGGGGTCAATCCGGGACTCATGACCCAGCCTTTTCTTAGAAAAATTTTCTAGACGCAGTGATGTTGGTGAGAGTGTTTCTGCCTTTTTTCCTTCCCCTGCTCCCCTTCCTTTACCTTCTAAACCCTTTCATACACTTCTTTGGTTTTAGCAGCGTTATCTGATCCTTTCTTAATTTTTTTATTTTTTTTCTCCCCAAATGGTTTTCCGTAATTAAAGGGGTTGTCTCACTACATTGATTCATTTTACCTCAGTCCTGTTTTCTTGATTTCACTTTGAATTCAGGGGCATTTTTACCGGCTTCCACTAGGCTGCAGTAGAAGCCAGGTCTGTAGCTATAGCAACCTGAAGAGCTGATGCAGTCCATACAAGAGGGGATATCTAGGAATAGGTAGGACACAGTTAATGAACATATATTGTAAAGTGACTTGTTTTTGCAAGATCTTTAACATAAAAAGCAATCCTTGTAGTGATACAACCCCTTTAAGAGTAAGTGATCAGTGTAGGTGATGCAGTTCAGACTCACCGGAGACAGGAGGTTGATCCTTTTGGTCACCTTCAGGAGTTGCCGTAACCTACACCAGGGTGTGAAGTCTGGATACCCCCCAGTTTTCTATAGAGCCTACCGGATTGTATGGCAGAGGCGTAGTCAGGAACAGGCAAACAGTCAGGGCAGGCAGCATAGAAGCAAGGTGAGGTTCAGGTGTAAGGTCAGGGTAGGCGGCAGAAAAGGCAGGATGAGGAACATAGCGGAAGGTCCTTAACCGAGAGACAATCTGGAAAATATGCACAGTACTGGCAGGATGTAGGAACTAGACAACAGGTGCTGGGTGAGGTGTCCTTAAAGACCAAAGAGAAGAGGTGATTGGCTGGGGAAAAATTGAATGGCGTGCACTGGCCCTTTAAAACAAAGGGAGCCGATGCTTGAGCGCACCTAGTAGCCAGACTGAGAAGCAACAGCTGGAATAGGCAGATTCCGGTGAGGGGGCCGGCCAGGCAGAGAGTGGAGCGGGGACAGGTAAGTACCAAAGTGAGGGAACAGGGACTGAGCGAGCACGATCACGGATTGAGTCCCGGATTTTCCTATTATAAGTTATATTGAAAGGTATGTTATTACCGCTTGTACTGTTGATTGATGGAAACAGAAATTGAAACAATTACTCTTTCACACAATTTTAGGCTACACAAATGATAACAATAAGATGTGGAGCTTGATGGAACTATAGTATCTAATGGTCTTGTATGATTAAGGAGCACTAACAACATACTTGGTGTACAATAGTACTGCTGTATATAGGAGAAAGGATCGTGCCCCATAGTGGTGATTTACCCTAGGGGGACAAAGTATAAAAAAAAAAAGTTTAAAAATAATCAAAGTTTAAAATCACTCACCTGTCACCATTTACAAATAAAAAAAGTTACACATAATTGGTATTGCCACATTATTAAAAGTCTGACCTCTTAAAATATAGCATAATTTGTCCTGTACCTTGTAAACCATAGAAGATTTAAAAAAATAAATAAATCGCCAATTGTGTTGTTTGGTCATTGGATGTCCCCCCAAAAATGAGAATAAAAGTGATCAAAAATGGACATATATCCCAAAATGGTACCAATAAAAACTACACTTCATCCCACACTTTTTGCGTAAATTTTTTTTTACTACCTTCCTCCTTTAATTCCTATGTACATCTCATGGTCCGAAGCATGTATGATTATATATATATATATAATATATAGTATATATATATATATATTATATATATATATATATATATATATATATATATATAATATATATATATATATATATATATATATATATATAAAATGTATATATTATATATATATAATCTATATAATAATGTATATTTTGTTGGAGTTAGCTGGACAAATGGTAGACAACAAATGGGTTTGGATGCAAAAAAAAAAGGTTTTATTAAAAAAAGGCATAAAACAAAACAGGCACGAGACAAAAATCCCAGAAAAATGTAGCTTATCTTCAGCTAAATATAACTAAGTTATTATACAGCATCATGTAGATCTTTAAGTCCGTGTGCAGACCAGCCAGTTGGTCTCAGTCTTGTTTGGCAGAGAAATGGCTCCCAGACACAATACTCAGGTTCACACACTCCTCACCTAATGTCTGGAGCAGTAGGCTTCAAAGGCCTTAAGAGGTCCAGTAAAGCCCGGACCAGGATGTGGAAAGTGCCTGCCACTCTCGCTACAGCCGTTCCAGGAAAACAGCCCATTTTAGCCGCATAGCAGGTATACTAACTATACAAACGTCAGTAACCTACTGTTACGGACTGCTGTTTTCCCCCACCCATCCCCGGGACTTCGGTGGCACATAGATTGTAGTTCCCCTTCTCCCCTTCTGCAATTCAGCTGCATGAAAAGACTGGGACGTACTGCAGGATCGGTCACCTTGACGTCTCTGGGGTATATAAACTTTTGAGCATATAAATAAATAAATAAATAAATAAATATATATATATATATATACATCAGTTCGTGCTGAAAAGTTTACATACCCCAGTTCTTAATATCGTGTATTACCCTCTCTAACTTCAATGATAGCTTGAAGTCTGGATCCCAGAAACTCACTCAGCTTTTATGCACACACACTGATTACAAGCAAACAGGTCACAGTTGCGGATGTTACCTTTAGTAGCCATTCAAACCCATTTGTGTCAACTTCTGTGCATGTTATCAGGCCAAAATAACCCAACCACTAACCAAGACTGGAAAAAAAGGTTTGTGTTTTATCATTCATATTCTCTGAAAAAAAGGCCAAGAAAGCAAAAATTCTGCCAGGGTATGTAAACTTTTGAGCACAACTATATATATATCTATCATAATTTCTTACAACATTGATCCATAACTAATCCATTGCAGACTACAACATTGAGATACCAGAGGCAGAAACAAAAGCAGTTGGATGTCAGAGCATTCTACTATCTGAATGTGTCCAGTAATATCAGAACATTTTTAATGAAGAAAAAAAATAAAAAATATATATATATATATATATATATATATATATTTTTTTTTCAATCTTATTACAGCAGTGCAGGTTTAAGGAGATTTGGTGCTGCTGATAACCCCCTATCCTTTTCGACAAATTGGAGAGAATGAGCCTTTTTCACTTGGCTTTCTCTGCATGCAGACTGCAAAGTCTTAGGAGTTTGCCATCATTGTGAGTGAGCCTGGTGGCAGGAAGCCAAACTCTCATTCAGCAGCTGCAGCTTCAGCTCAGCATCACCTGCGCAGGAAACCCAGATAGAGGAGACGAGGCAGAGAGCGATTGTCTGTGATGCAGAGTTTCGCTTCCTGACCTGCTGAGATAATGGAAGCTCTGTCAGGTTGGAAGTAAATAAAACAGTGTTAAGTCTGACTAGTTTCTTGTGCCCCTATGTAATCAAAAATTAATCACTATTTAATCAGGAGTTAATTTGTTGACATGGCATCATGCAGTTCTCTTTCTATGTAGCTGGACCATGTCTTTGATTGTCAATAATGCTAAACAGACTTCCAAGTTGCTATTTGGTCTACAAATAAACATTTTGTTAAGTGGTTGTCTGGGTCCTGTTATTTTAATACATTTAATATACTGCTGCCCCAATAAAAAAAAAATCTTTAAAAAAAAGTCTGGATAGTCTACCACTCACTGCAGTTCCAGTGCTGCAGCTTCCTGATGGTGCCCACCTAGTCTACTGTTTACATCCAACTACTGTGGTTGGCTTGTGAGTGCTGCTGCCACTTTTAGCACTCAGTATTAGGGATCGGGGTCTCTAGCAATGGAATTATAGATTCAATATAATTTATGACTGAAATTGGCATCAGTAATAATGGAAATCTACTCGGGCAAAATCTACAACACCTGACAATTGTGTCTCTTGCTGCTGAAGGTGTTGACTACCTGGGTGTTGATCAGAGGCTGTTCGAATTGAATGCTCCTAGGATTGGTCAACCTCTAATAGGCTATGGGCGACATGTATGAACGGGCTTTTCCTCCCGGCCCGAATCCCACTGTCGGACACAGGGATGCAGTGTTAGACCGACAGTCAGACCTGGTTTATTTTGGTCTAAATGCTCCGGCGGCGGCAAAGTGAAGCAAGAACGTAACATGCGAGGAAGCAGATAGAAGATTGCGACAGAAATCTCGGCGCTCCGCTCCGTGTAGCATGAGTATGAATCCGAAAAAATCGCCTTTATAAAGGCGGAAAACATTATCAGAAAAAGAGCTCAAACCTCAAAAATAAAAATAATTTAAAAAAAAATCACTTTCCAAAAATCTAGAACGGCGCAATATCAAGAATTAGGATATTGGAAATTGCCGGGAAATACAGTAATTCCAATTCTGAAAGCTATTCTCATTGGTCCGCAGAAACCAGCCAATCAGAATAGGAGCGACAGTGAACCATTAAAACCTATGGAGAACGATTGACCAGTCAGAATCAACGGCAGGACAGTTCAAAATACAGTAAAAATGCAGACAAGAGCTGATTGTTTGAGCTAGCGGGGGCTTGGCTATCTCGGCCAATCAGAATAGGAGCGACAGGGACCCATTATAGCCTATGGAGAAGTTTGAACCAATCAAAATCAAAGGCGGGACAGTTCAGAATACTGTAAAAATGCAGAAAAGAGCTGATTGGTTGAGGTAGCGGTGGCTTGCCTATCCCAGCCAATCAGAGCGCGAGCTACTTCTCCCATTGTAGTCTATGGAGAGATCGGCGCCATGCAATCTCTGCTCTCAGCGCCGTGCGGCATGGAGTATTAATAAAAAAAATCATTTTTATTAAGTGTAAAATATTATCAGATAAAGAGCTGAAACCTTCTATAAACATACATTAATAAAATCCCGAACAACGCATTTGTCACCGAGACCGGCGCTACATCAGGAATTGGGATATAGAGAATTGCCGGGAAATACAGTAATTCAAATTGTTTAAGCTATTCTGATTGGTGGGCATAAAACCAGCCAATCAGAATAGGAGCGACAGTGTCCCATTAAAATCTATAGAGAACTATTGACCAATCAGAATAAGAGCGACAGTGGCCTATTCTAACCTATGAAGGAGTATTAACCAATCAGAATAGGAGCGACAAAGACCCATTATATCCTATGGAGAAGTTTTGACCAATCAAAATCAAAGACGGGACAGTTCAAAATACAGTAAAAATACAGAAAAGAGCTGATTGGCTGAGCTAGCGGGGGCTTGCCTATCCCAGCCAATCAGAGCGCGAGCTACTTCTCCCATTGTAGTCTATGGAGAGATGGGCGCAATGCAATCTCGGCGCTCAGCGCCGTGCGGCATGGAGTATGAATAAAAAAATCATTTTTATTAAGTGTAAAATATTATCAGATACAGCTCTGAAACCTTCTTTAAAAAATAAAGCACTTGCATCCCTAACAAACGCGTTTGTCGCCGGAGACCGGCGCTACATAGGGAATTGCAATAGAGAGAATTGCCGGGAAATACAGTAATTTAAATTGTTTAAGCGCTTCTCATTGGTCGGCAGAAGCCAGCCAATCAGAATAGCAGCGACAAAGACCCATTAAAACCTATGGAGAAGTTTTGACCAATCAGAATAGGATCGACAGTGTCCCATTATAACCTATGGAGAAATATAGACCAATCAAAATCAGATTTCGAGATTTCAGTGCACCGATCTCTCCATAGACTGCAATGGGACAAGTAGCTCGCGCTCTGATTGGCTGGGATAGCCAAGCCACCGCTAGCTCAGCCAATCAGCTATTTTCTGTCTTTTTACTGTATTTTGAACTGTCCCGCCTTTGAATTTGATTGGTCTATATTTCTCCATAGGTTATAATGGTACACTGTCGCTCCAAATTCTTATTGGTAAAACTTCTCCACATGTTTTAATGGGTCTTTGTCGCTCCTATTCTGATTGGCTGGCTTCTGCCGACCAATGAGAAGCGCTTAAACAATTTAAATTACTGTATTTCCCGCAATTTCTCTACTTGCAATTCCCTATGTAGCGCCGGTCTCGGCGACAAACGCGTTGTTAGGGATTTAACTGCTTTATTTTTAAAGAAGGTTTCAGCGCTTTATCTGATAATATTTTACACTTAATAAAAATGAGTTTTTTATTCATACTCCATGCCGCACGGCGCTGAGCGCCGAGATTGCATTGCGCCCATCTCTCCATAGACTACAATGGGAGAAGTAGCTCGCGCTCTGATTGGCTGGGATAGGCAAGCCCCCGCTAGCTCAACCAATCAGCCTCATTCTGCATTTTTACTGTATTTTGAACTGTCCCGCCTTTGAATTTGATTGGTCAATAGTTCTCCATAGGTTTTAATGTTCACTGTCGCTCCTTTTCTGATTGGCCGGTTTCGGGCGACCAATAGAATAGCTTTCAGAATTTGAATTACTGTATTTCCCGGCAATTTCCAATATCCTAATTCAAGAATTAGGATATTGGAAAGTGATTTTTTTATGTATTTTTTATTTTTAAGGTTTCAGCTCTTTTCCTGAGAATGTTGAACGCCTTTTTAAAGGCGATTTTTGATTCATACTCCGCACCGATAGGTGGAATGATTTCTCGCTGTTTTCCAGCCTGTCTCGCATCGGAACAGATTTTCGGCGCAGCCCCGCACAGCGCCTAAGTCCCGCACTGCGCCCATGTCCCCGCACTGTGCCCCACACACTGGCGAGGCGCGGCGGACTTTTCCCCGCATGGACGACCGCACTACCTCCGTCGGCGAATCTCAGGCGCAGTGCCGCACTGCGCCTAAGTCCCGCACTGCGCCTAACACACTGGCGAGGCGCGGCGGACTTTACATGGAATGTATGAGCGCGCCCCGTCACCGACATAAATCAGGCGCAGATTTCGCCGGAAAACTAGCGGCAAAAGCGTGCCCCGACCCGGCGAGCTTCATACATGTCGCCCTATGTTTACACAGCACTGGATTTTGGTTGGTTTTTCAGAGGATTTAGTATTTTGGATTTGCCGAAAATCTGACCGTACCCAGCACTGTGTAGCCCTCAATAGAAAATCCATGCTGTAGTCTACACAGCACAGATTTTTTACTGAGGGTTTCCAAAACTTAAAACCATCTGGCGGAATATAGAACATGTTGTAGATTCCAGCGGTCCGCCATCTGATTCCTGTAGCTCCAATGTACTGGGCCAGCCGGAATCCGAAATCTGATGGCATTTTTTTTTTGCACAACAATCACGAAAAAAAACCAGCAGTGCGACGTGGTCCAGCGATGTGAAAATGTCGTAGATTTTGGATGGTATTTTCACATTACTGTGTAGACATAGCCTTAAACTGTACTCACAATTGGCTGTAGGCCAGGTGGCAGCAAGCACTAAAGTGACAGCTTAACAGGCTTTCATTATTTTACATCTGGCAGACTGCACAGAATTGGGATAAGGTATGTTGATGCTCTAGGCAAATAAGGCATATACCGCCCCCTCAATGAAAAATGTAGCCCACTCTATACCTTCTTGCACCCACTTTTCTGCCTGGGTAAAGTGGTACCCTATATGGTCAACTACCTTCGCCTACCAATCGTCCCGGCTTTGGGGCTGCACATCACCCATGGGCCATCCAGTAAAAGGACTACAGGGACAGGTGTTGGCTCTACAAGATCAATGTACTGTCAAATGGTTTAATATAAAGAGTGGCTGTGGGTTCCTCACCTGTGAAAACAGTTGATGAAACTCCTTTCCTTACACTTTTCAGGAAGTCAACTTCCTCCAGATACCGACCGGTATTTAGTCTTTTTTTGGCAGATAGGGGGACGGCTTTTGTCTGCGGTTTGCGGATTCAAGTCGTCCCCCTATGCACCCACATTTTCATGTTCCGCCCGAAAACCGGGCAGAAGAATGAACGTGTTCTAAGTTTTTCAAAACACCGGCGGTGTATAAAAATCGTCCGGCAGAAAATTTGTGCAGTGTGGACTGCTGAACGGATTTTCTATTTAACTCAATGTAAAGGTTGACAGTCGGTTTACAGACAAGCCCTTAGAGTGGAAACGTGGTACAGTGCTGAACTTTAAAGAATTGTTCCCTGAAGCAGGGCTGGAGGCTAAGATGCAACGACTGTGTTTTGTGCACAGGAACAGGGCCTAATAGTACAAGAGACTAAACACCAGACCCCTGGCATAGAGCACAGTGACATTGCTTTTGTGTAGTGCATTAGAACCACCGGCTAATACTGCCTACTTAGGGTATGTTCAATGGATTTTTAAACTTTTTTGGGATAGATTATGCACATAATGCTTCCCAAAATAAGCGTCAAAAACTTTTGAAAAGCTAAAGCAAAACACCTCCCATTGATTGTCAATGTCAAATCAGTGTCGTCACTCAGATGATGCTGATTTTACTTGAATATTTTCGCTGCACACTGTATACACGACAAAAATTTGAAATAAAATTTCTTTGGGCTGTTTTACACGCCAACAATACTTAAGTATAGGAGGCAGAAAATCTGCCCTGGACATTCAGCGTAGTTTCCTCAGCAGAATTGCACGCTTGGAAGCATTGAATTTTCAACGAAGAAACAATTCTTTTTTAGCGCCCACACATTTAGCGCCAAAGATCCGTCATGTCCTACCCTACGAAGTGTTCCTCTCGTTGAGTATTTTAAAGATTGTGTCTACTTCTATGAATGTGGTGTGACACGCCCCCAGAACGCCCCAAATCTCTGGTGCACTAAAAATGACGCATAGCTGCTTATTGCGCCAAACTCTGAAGTGAGACTGTTCATACATCTTTAGAACATCTTTAAAACTGCCGCAGCCCCGTTCATACATGTCGCCCTATGTTTGTCTGAATTACTGCTGTGCTATCTCCTCTTACCAACATCAACCAACAGTTATTAAAATTACTTTATACCTCACTTTGCTCTTCCAACATACATGTACCACATAATAGTGTCATTAAAGTGTACGATTCATCCTATAAAGAACAAACTCTCATATATTTCAATGAAAAAAATTAAAAAGCTGTGAGTTTTGGGGATTTGATGATGAAAAAATAAAAATAAAAAATTCTTAGGTTTAAAGGGGTATTCTCATTTCACCATTTGGCAGCCGTTTATACTGGTTACTAAGCAGAGCTTGTGAAATTGAGGGGCGTGTTCCTCCTCCCAGCAGGGTGTATATTCTCTCTCTGTAGACACCCCAAAGTGTGCACGCAGGGCCGGACTGGGAATGAAAAGCAGCCCTGGCACAAAGCCCACACCAGCCCACATACAATATATGCTTAAAAAATATCCCTTGTTCTCGCACCTCGCCACTTTCTAAAATAAACTACATTATAAAAGTGCTTTCACACAGAGCATTTTTGGTGCGTTCTATTGCAGAAAGGAAGAGCGGTTAGGCTGTACATTTCTGCCCCCAAAAAAACGCATCAAAAAATACTCCAAAAACTGATCTGTGTGAAAACACCTAAACACAAGCAAGAAAGAAATAGTGGTGCAGAGAAACCCCTCATCACAGTCAGGTGTGCATTTGCTTTACAATCAGGGACAAGCCTACACTGCCACTATACAACCACCAACATAACCTACAACATTGCCAGGTAGAGACCACATAGGGGTAAGATCACCGGCAATCACAGATCACCAGTAGTCAGGTCACCATCACATGACTATAGCATTGATTCAACACAGAAGGAAAATGACCCCTGACAGCAGGGACTCACAGGAGACGTCAGCGCTGAGGAGAGTAGTTCTCTTCTCCTTTTCTTCTCTGTCCGGTACAGCATGCAATGTCTTCTTCTCCCAGTCACTACTAGTCCCTGTAGAATTTACCACAAATACATATTAAACTCCCCTCTTTTCCAGCACTTTCCTATCAATTCCCAACTCTGTACAAACTCCTCATCCACAGCGTGCCAAATAGTAATAGTGCCCCTTTTGGTGCCCTACACAGTAATTGTACTCCAAACAGCGTATGTTAGACCCTAAAAATTAGAAATTAAAAAATGTCAGATAAGTGGCATGTAAATAGGTAGACTTCAATTAGGTAGGTAAACAGGGCCTTCCTCCATTACGTTGGTAGGTAGACAGGGCCTACCCCTGTAAGTAGCCAGGTAGATATGGCTGCCCCCAGTAACTAGCCAGGTAGCTAGGACAGCCCCCAGTAACTAGCCAGGTAGCTAGGGCTACCCCCAGTAACTAACCAGGTAGCTAGGGTTGACCCCAGTAACTAGCCTGGTATCTAGGGCTGCCCCCAATAATTAGCCAGGTAGAAAGGGCTACCCGAAGTAATTAGCCAGGTAGATAGGACTGTCCACAGTAATTCGCCAGGTAGATAGGGCTACCCCCAGTAATTAGCCAGGTATATAGGACTGTCCCCAGTAATTAGCTAGGTAGGGCCAGTAATGAGTCAGACAGGGCCAGTAATAAGCCAGACAGGGCCAGTAATGAGCCAGGCAGGGCCAGTAATGAGCCAGCAGGGCCAGTAATTAGCAGGAAGGCCAGTAATGAGCCAGGCAGGGCCAGTACTTAGCAGGCAGGGCCAGTAATGAGCCAGCACGGCCAGTACTTAGCAGGAAGGCCCGTAATGAGCCAGGCAGGGCCAGTAATAAGCCAAACAGGGCCAGTAATGAGCCAAACAGGGCCAGTAATTAGTTTTAAAAAAAAAAATACTCACCTGCTATCTTTCCCTCCTCTTCTCCACTCCAGGGCTGAACGGCCGAGATCAGAAGATCCCGGCTGTTCTGCCTTGGCCGCTGCTTGCACTGCGCGGTGCAGGCGGCGGCCGTGATAGCTGCATGGCTGGGTCAGCGCGGGCCATTCAGCCGTGTGGCGAGGGGGGCCTATCGGCCCCTGGCACAGGGGTCCGGTCTCATATGCAACCATGGCGGTCTCTGTAGCTGTGCCATGCGCCGGCACTCGGGGAACGCCAGGGGGAAACACGGGCCCCTTCGGCGGGCGCTCAGAGCTAACGCGACCAGGTTAGGTTAGGTCTATGGGCAGTCCGGGCCTGTGTGCACGTGAGAATTCATTCTGTGTGAGCCGGGGGAAGGAAAAGGTTCTCAGCTGTTGTTGGAAGTGAAAAGCTAAGTATAACTCCGTAGTGTATATCTACATTTCTCGTTACATACTTTGTAATTAGAATGGGCATTTCCCATTCAGAACTCTGGGAGAGATGGGTGATTTTTTTTCTCTGTCTCTCACACACAGTGATATATCCTGCAGATTATTACACCTCTGACCTCTACAGAACAAAACTAAATCTTTTATCTGTTTGTGTTTACATGCTACTGCACCATGATCTCTCTCTCTGCTGCAGGACCTCTGATCACTGTCAGTGAAAAATCTCAACCCCGCACGCATATGTAGCACCTACCACTGATTGCTGTCAGTGAAAAATCTCAACCCCGCACGCATACATCGCACCTACCACAGATTGCTGTCAGTGAAAAATCTCACCCTGCACGCATATGTCGCACCTACCACTGATCGCTGTCAGTGAAAAACCTCACCCCGTACGCATATGTCGCACCTACCACTGCTTGCTATCAGTGAAATCTCTCTCCTCGCACGCATACATCGCACCTGCCACTGATTGCTATCAGTAAAAATTCTCTCCTCGCACACATACGTTGCACCTACCACTGCTTGCTGTCAGTGAAATCTCTCTCCCCGCACACATACGTCGCACCTACCACTGCTTGCTGTCAGTGAAATCTCTCTCCCCGCACACATACCTCGCACCTACCACTGCTTGCTGTCAGTGAAATCTCTCTCCTCTAACATACCTCGCACCTACCACTGCTTGCTGTCAGTGAAATCTCTCTCTCCCTCCTCCTTTGCTACCGACCTCTTGCCTGCATCTCCCTCAGACGTGCATAACCAAGGACGGACATGCTAAGATTTTTGGTCCCGTCGTTTTCAACTATGATCTTCGTAGTGAGAAAACCCCTTTAAGGCCCTAATTAGGACTGTTTATTAAGTTGATAAAGGGCCTTCAAATCTATAAACTTTCTCGTATCATTCTATATGTGAGTGCATCTAGAAAAGTAAACTAGAGCGTAATAGGAAAAAAGACTTTCTGCATGTAATGGGAAATCTCTACAGGCAGGCTGCCATCCACTCCAGTGGCTGATAACAGGGTACAATAAATTGCATTGACTTGCGTAGAGATCGGACATAAAATACGTTTTAGGTTTAATGAGTCATATTCAGTCTCCGGAAACTACAAAGACAAACAGCGAATTCTTTGGGCGTACTGTAAAGACACCAGATTCAGATAGGAGAAGAGTCCTCTGTATTCTTACTGTGCACAATGCCCATGTTTAATTGAGCATGGGCGGTAGACTGAGTGAAAGCCAAACGCCCATAACCCACAGATCTAACAACTCGGATTGAATGCAGGAAATCGCATTTTGGTTCCCCTATATCCCACATGCCAAGTAACTGTGACAAGAGAGCGCGGCTGTCAGAGCTTTCTTTTTTTCTCTCCTTGGTGCTTATGAATTAGGATGTCAAACCCCTGCAGGAGAAAGCTTATCTGCATGAGCGGATCCTGAAAGGACCAAACACATGAAAAAGGAGTACGTCCATTAATTCAGAAGTCGACTTGACAAGTGATTTCCATATCACTTATTGGAATCTAATCCCCAAAGTGGGGACTTTGAAAAGGAAATGGAGGTGTCACTTCTAATGATGCGTGTGGAGAGAAAACACTCCAGCATCCATTCCACACATCAGAAAGGAAAGAGCAAGGCTGTCGGATTTAGGAAGGAAGGATGGAAAATAATGCCAAACTTTGTTCAATCTATTTGGAAATTGGGGATCCTGCTTGGTATAAATTGTTGCTGTTACGCGGCTTTAATAAAGGAGGCCCAGTTATATATTCACAGTCAAGTCACATTATTATGACCATAGTAACTGCTGTGTGCTGCATGGACATCAGCTAGACGAGCTGGGAGTGACTCAGTAAGGTCCTGGTAGGTTTTCGCAGGTATCTGGAGCCATAATGACTGCATCCCACAGCTGCTGGAGGGAGCAGGGGGGAAGATCCAAAGCCCGTGTTCACACGGCTTATTCAAGCCGTAATTGCGAGCCGGATTGGCTCGCAATTACGGCTTGAATAAGGGGCGGGGTGGGGGCGCGGCCCGCCGGCCCCATAGACTTACATTATCCACGGCGCGTATTGCGCCTGGATAATGTGCATGTCAGTTTCTCCCCGCCCGGCGGAGTCGCCGAGCAGGGAGGAGCGACGGAATCCGGTGTTCTCTATGAGAACAGTGGATTACCGTAATTACTGCGACGGATTGGTGCTGTACTGCAGCGCAAATCCGGCGCGCAGTATAGCGCCAAGCCGCGCCGAAATAAGCCGTGTGAACGGCCCCAAAGAGTGAATTTGATGATCAAGCTGGTCCCACAGATGATAAATTGGGTTTAAGACTGGGGAATTAGAGGCTGGTTAACACTTTAAAAATTTGGTCAAGCTCTTCCTACTAATGTTAAACATTTCTAACCATGTGACATCGCATTGTCTTGCATGATCTGAAAGGATGGATTCATACACAGATCGACTGAGAGTGTCTTCTGCATGGATGAGTAGGCCTAGAGAATGCCACAAAAATATTCCCCAGGCTATAATGATGCTACCACCAACTTATGTTCTTCCAGCAATGGTTGCAGAGTGTTGTTTTTCTGATGTTTCTCACCTGACACACCAGCGTCCATCCATTCGATGAAGCAGTGGAGATCCAATTCCAATACTGTCATGAAAATTGAAATCTTTTCTTCCAATGTAACTTTAACAGAGGTGCAGTAACCATCCCATCTGCTTCAGCACCCACCCCATACGGAGTAGGGTTTGCTGAAATATTGTACAAGATAAACCTCTGACAACCCCCTGGCTTTTGGTGATGAGCTGCTCCACTGTAGGGGGTCGATTTGCTGTCACGCATTTTCATAGCTGACATTAACCTCTGACATCAGCAGCACATAGTGCTCCACAGTTTCCACTTCACTTGTTGGCTATAGTGTGATTTGTCTACTCACGATGCACTTTCACCACAGCAGCATAGTTCATAAACTTTTCAGTCTAGAAGTAATATTACCTTTGGCCTGAAAACCAGCAATCATCCGTTTTTGCAACTTTGATACCCAAGGCAGCAACAGGGGATATGTGTGCAGCCTATCTCACACCTTATACACCTGCCAAGCCAGGTGATTTTCTTCATGAGCTATGTAGGAAGTGGTCGTAATAATGTGCCTCAACTGTGTAGTTAGAAAGTGGTTATTATGATGTGACTCGTCTGTGTATTTTACAGATAAAATACATCACACCCTCATTGAGTATTATGTAGATGGAATACGATTGAAACCAATACCAGGGGGAAAAAAGAGCCTCCTCCCCTTCTTGATTTAATATTCAAGTTTATCTATACATCTATCTATCTATCTATCTGTCTCTATCTATCTGTCTCTATCTATCTTTCTTTCTATCTATCTTCCTATCTATATCTATCTATCCGTCTGTCTGTCTGTATATCTATATGTCTCTATCTATCTATCCGTCTGTCGGTCTGTCTGTCTGTATATCTATCTATCTATCTATCTATCTGCTGTCTGTATATCTATATGTCTCTATCTATCTATCTATCTATCTATCTGTCTATATCTATCTATCTATCTATCTATCCGTCTGTCTGTCTGTATATCTCTATCTATCTATCTATCTATCTTTCTATCTATCTTCCTATCTATATCTATCTATCCGTCTGTCTGTCTGTATATCTATATGTCTATATCTATCTATCTATCTATCTATCTATCTATCTATCTATCTATCTATCTATCTATCTATCTATCTATCTATCTATCTTCATATTTGTGTCCATGCTCAGTGACTGGGTGACCAGAAACTGTTGCCAGTAGTTCCAGAGATGGCTGACTGTGGCGGCAGACTTGTGCTCTAACAAGTAATACACTCTGCAGGTAGCACATGGAAGTTTAATTTTGTGTTTGGAGAGGTGATGCAGCTTTTTAGCAGACAATGTGGAGTGGACCATCAGAAATTAATACGGTTAGTATAGACCCTTTCACACAGGGTGATTATTGGTTGTTAGAATCCATGTGATCAGTCGGACGTGCACATTTTTGTTTATCGGTTGATCACTACCTTTTTGTAGTAGTAAAAATCTTTATTTGTCGGCAGCATGTCTTCCTCTGTATAGAAGGGTTTTAAGGCCAGCAAAGATGACGGTGAACTCCCAAGTTATGAATGATTGCTCATCTATCCATTCAACCCCTAATAACTGAGCAGTGTGTAGGCTCCACTATGGCAGTGGTGATCAACTTTTAATAAGTCGATCAATGCTGTTAAAATGGTTTTCTCACTACAAGGATTAGTTTTCAACATGTAGGGACAGGTATTTGAAGACTTTTTCTAAATACATTGCTCTTTTGATTTTTATCTGTTTTGAGTACACACAGGTTTCTTTAGTTACCTGACCATATCTCTACTATCATATTAGAGCAGGGAATGATGTCACCATGGTCAGGCGAGCTCACTCCAAGCAGACTAATTATCTCTAACAAGATTAGCTTTTGTTTGCAGATACAGATGTAGCAGAACTAAACAGAACAGATATTGCACTGTGATATCACGGCACAGAATGTTATCTCACCTTTTTTAATGCTTTTCAATGGGCTTTGTTTAAAGATGAGAGCAGATAACACGGAAAGCCGTGATATCACAGTCAAGCTGGACTCTGTAAGCAATTGTTTCCACTTCTCAGAGTACATGTCATTTTGTTTTCTGAAAATTAGCTCTCTTGCACTGCTCTTTGTAATGTCTCAGTTAGTTATAGAGGAGCTAAATATGCTAATCACTGCTATAGAACCACTCACAGCCTGATGAGCTGGATGTGACTATGAAACTACATAGTGAGAAAACTCCTATAATAGATAAACTGATGAAGTGAAATAGCACGAAACATGTTGTCGGAATTGCTTTTGTAATAATTCTATCCAATAAAGTGGAGAGACAAAACCTTCCAAGCCTGCGCCTATATATCGCCAATATTGATAATACTATAAACTTTTTTTTTTAATGCATTTTTCCATGAAGCATAATTTAGAACATGAAGATTATGAGGTCATTGTTCACTTAACTGATGCAAAAGTAAAACCAAATTAATTAGATAAATAAGTGCAATAAAGTTTGTATCCTCAGGTCGGCATTTAGATCTGTTAATTATGCTTATTTACACTTATTTATAACACTTGAAAGGACCAAAATTGAACATCATATGAAGTGCACAATTTAGGTGTAAAAATTGTAAAGTGACTTCTTTTTTAATCTATATCTACCATCCAAAAGTTTGCTTTTTAGTAAAATGGAATGTCAAAAATTCTAAAAATAATTTTTTTTGTCTCATTTACTTTTTTTTTTTCTAGAATAACTTGTTTTTTTATTTGTAGCTTCAACATTAGGGACTTTTTAATTATTTATTATTTATGTTTTTCTGTTTAAGGGAGGTAAAAATGTATAAAGTTTCATAGAGTATAATGCAGTTGTGATAATTAAATGCCATCCCCTTTGGGTGGTAATGGGGGAACAAAGCTGGCATAGTTGAACTGTATAACTTTGAAATAAACAGAGACAGAGATCTCTACATATGACTATGGAACGGTGTTCACATCGATTCTTTAATATTGAACAGTCCTGAGTGTTGTTTTTGCAGCTTCTGATGTGGTTTTGATTGGGTGCGTGATGACACACATTGACAGGTGAGCTGTACCTGGAAGTGCAGCCGGTCCTAATAAGCTGGGAGGGGGGTCGCTGTACTGATGTGTAGTCCAAGGACCGGGACTCTCTTTCAAGTGGTTTTCATTATCGCTTCTCTCTCTTCTCTGTTGTTTGATCACGTCGTTCAGCTTCAGTGATTGTGTCAGGAGTGACATTTGCTCTGACCCACTTTTTCGTGTGGCATTTGTGAACAGCCTGGTCTATACATAATAGGAAAAGGGTAGGAGAGGTGAGATTGAAATTGTCCAATTCTTATAACCAGTTTAATAAAAAATAAGCTGTGTAAAATCTTTTTCTCCAAGTAAATGGGTAAACAGAAAAGATTCTGTCATTTTTTGCATTGGGCTTTGTATCCTATAGTTTTTATGCTGCACAAACAACCATTTTGTGTGCAAAATCATCCCAAACTAAAATGTGCTTTCTGAAACTATACAACTGACTGATGAAATGCCTTATACAATGCCAATCAATTCCCTAGGAATTACTGTACTCTGCATCGCCTTTTAACTCCTATATACATTCAGCAGGTTTATAAAATAGTAGTTATATTTCTGTACACAGTATTACTGTACATTCTGTACATAAATCTTCTGTACATAGTATTACTATAGTAACTATAGTTATATTCTGGTACCTAGGAACAGTATTCTAATAATTATATTCCTATACATAGGTGGCAATATTATAGTATATTCTTGTACATAGTAGGCTACGTCATAGTAGTTATATTCTGGTACAAAGGGAAAGTATTCTAATAGTTATATTCCTATGCATAGGGGACAATATTATAGTATATTCTTGTACATAGTAGGCAGTGTCATAGAAGTTATATTCTTGTACATAGGAGGCAATATTATAGTAGTTATATTCTTGTACATAGGAGGCAGTATTATAGTAGTTTTATTCTTGTACATAGGAGGCAGTATTATAGTTGTTATATTCTTGTACATAGTAGGCACCGTCATAGTAGTTATATTCTGGTACATAGGGAAAGTATTCTAATAGTTATATTCCTATGCATAGGGGACAATATTATAGTATATTCTTGTACATAGTAGGCAGTGTCATAGAAGTTATATTCTTGTACATAGGAGGCAGTATTATAGTAGTTATATTCTTGTACATAGTAGGCAACGTCATAGTAGTTATATTCTGGTACATAGGGAAAGTATTCTAATAGTTATATTCCTATGCATAGGGGACAATATTATCGTATATTCTTGTACATAGTAGGTAGTGTCATAGAAGTTATATTCTTGTACATAGGAGGCAGTATTATAGTAGTTATATTCTTGTACATAGTAGGCAACGTCATAGTAGTTATATTCTGGTACATAGGGAAAGTATTCTAATAGTTATATTCCTATGCATAGGGGACAATATTATCGTATATTCTTGTACATAGTAGGTAGTGTCATAGTAGTTATATTCTTGTACATAGGAGGCAGTATTATAGTAGTTATATTCTTGTACATAGGAGGCAGTATTATAGTAGTTATATTCTTGTACATAGGGGGCAGTATTATAGTAGTTATATTCTTGTATATAGGAAGCAGTATTATAGTAGTTATATTCTTGTACATAGGAGGCAGTATTATAGTAGTTATATTCTTGTACATAGGAGGCAGTATTATAGTAGTTATATTCTTGTACATAGAGGGCAGTATTATAATAATTATATTCCTGTACATTGGGGGTAGTATTATAGTAGTTATAATCTTGTACATAGTAGGCAGTATCATAGTAGTTATATTCTAGTACATAGGGAGCAGTATTATAGTAGTTATATTCTTGTACATAGGGGCAGTATTATAGTAGTGATATTCTTGTACATAGGATGCAGTATTAGAATAGTTATATTCTTGTACATGGGGCAGTATTAGAGTAGTTATATTCTTGTATATAGGGGCAGTATTAGAATAGTTATGTTCTGCTACATTGGAGGCAATATTATAGTAGTTATATTCTTATGTATAGGAAGTAGTATTAGAATAGTTATAGTCCTGTACATAGGGGGAAGGTATTATATTAGTTATATTATAGGGAGCAGTATTATAGTAGTTATATTCTTGTACATTGAGTCAGTATTATAGTAACTATATTTTAGTACATAGGAGGCAGTATTGTAGAAGTTATATTCCTGTGGACAGAGGATAGTATTAGGGTATGTTTACCTGGCTGATTTTCAGCGGACTGGTTTCACAGGACTGGTTTATAGTCGAGTCGGATTTTTAAGTGGCTCCAGTATTTAGAATCCGCAAAAACTTGACTGTAAATCATCCCCATAGATCTTAATAGAAAATCTGCCATAGTCTACACAACTCGGATTTTCTGAGGTTGGATTTCAAAACTGACTATTTTGAAAAAAACGTAGAACATGTTCTAAAATCTGCTGGAAAATGGTGAATTATAGTACTGTTCTATTGAATGGAATGCCTGAAATCCAAGAACCGCGGCAAAAAACCTGCAACAAAAAACAGGACAAAAAATGAAAACCGACTGTAAAATACAGGTGAGATCCTAATTAGAATTCGACCAGTAATTTACAGTCTGCCGGAGGCAGCCTAAATACGGATTTCGGATAAGGATTTGACACTGGTTTTCAGAGGCAGCTTTTCCATTTTCTATATACCATAATGTGATGTGCGGATTCAGAGCAGAATCCACCTCAAGAGTTGACATGTCAATTCTTTTTCAGCGCTGTAAAGGAAAAAGCGCTGAGGAAAATCAGTTGTGTGAACAATGATGCTGATTTTCTATTCCAAAGACTATAAGGCAGATTGCAGGCAAATTGGACGCTGAATCGGTGCCAGATTCAGCCATGTGAACACACCCTAATGGTAGTTATAGTCTTCTACATAGGGGTTGAATTGTAGTAGTTGTATTCTTATAAATAACGGTGATATAGTAGTAGTTATAATAGTAGTTTTATTCTTTTACATAGGGGCAGTATTATAGTAGTTTTATTCTTTTACATAGGGGCAGTATTATAGTAGTTACATCCTTGTACATAATGTGCAGGTATTTTAGTGGTTTTAGTCTTGTACTTAGGGACAACATTTAAACTACAAAGACAGTTCAGTTCACCTGTCCCTCCGTCCCAGGAAATGCATGGATCCAGCAGTAAATCATCCACTGTATTGCTAATCAAAAGAACATCCAGTATATCTATGCTAATGATTAACCTTTTATTGTTCAAATGTAAAATCCATATATCCATATCCAAAAACAAGACACAGAAATTCCCTTACACATTTCAGGCTTAACCAACACATCCCTTAGTCAATGCATATTAATCGGGTGCATGAATATGCTGAATATTTTCTTCTTTTGATTAGGGACAACATTGTAGTAGTTATATCCTGGTACATAGGGTTAGTATTTTGGTAGTTACAGATGAAACCAGAAGTTTACATACTGTATATAAGAAGACACATATGCATGTTTTCTCACTATCTGACATGAAATCAGAATAAACCTTACCAGTTTTAGGTCAATTAGTATTACCAAAATTATTTATATTTACCAAATGCCAGAAGAATGAGAGAGAATTTCTATTACTTTCTGCAAAGTCAAAGGTTTACATACATTTCACTAGTATTTGACCCAAGTCATACAGTTTAAGGGCAATGCTACCAAACATTTTGGATATCCTTCCACAAGCTTAACACAATAGTTAGTAGGAATTTTGGCCCATCCCTCCTGACAGAACTGGTGTAACTGAGCCATGTTTGTAGGTCACCTTGCTCGCATCTGCCTTTTCAGCTTTGCCCATAAATTTTCCATAGGATTGAGATCAGGGCTTCGTGATGGCCACTCCAAAACATTGAGTTGGTTATCCTTAAGCCACTTTCTAACCAGTTTGGCAGTATGCTTCAGGTCATTGTCCATTCTTCAGTATTGCCACATAATCTTCTTTTCTTATGATGCCATCTATTTTGTGAATTGCACCAGTACTTCCTTCCAACGGCACAGTTGGGATGGTGTTCTTAGGCTTTCAAGCTTCTCCCTTTTTCCTCCAAATGTAATGAGGGTCATTATGGTCAAAGAGAACATGTCTCAAACATTGTAGGTCTTTGTTCCTGTGTGCATTTGCAAAAATTAATCTGGCTTTTATATGTTTCTTTTGGAGCAATGGCTTCTTCCTGTCAGAGTGGCCTTTACGACCATGTTGATACAGTTCTCGTCGCACTGTGGATAATTACACAATCTTACCATCTTCCACCAGCATCTTCACAAGTTCTTTTGCTTTTGTTCTTGGGTTGATATGCACATGTCAGACCAAAGCACGTTCATCTCTGAGACACAGAACCCATCTCCTTTCTGAACTGTATCATAGCCGGACATTCCCATCTTGTTTATACTTGCGTATAATTGTATGTACAATACACAAGGTACCTTCAGGTATCTGGAAATTGCACCCAAGGACGATCCAGACTTGTGGAAGTACACAATTCTCATCCTGATATCTTGGCTGATTTTAGACTTTCCCATGATGTTACACACAGAAGCAGAAGTGTTTCTGGTGTGCAATAAAATGCATCCACAGGAATGTCATTAACTCAGATGCTTCCAAAGACATGATATCATCATTTGGACTGTCCCAAGTTGTTTAAAGGTATAGTAATCTTAGTGTATGTAAACTTTTGACTTTGCAGAAAGTAATAAAAATGCCTTAAAAATTCTCTCTCATTATTCTGGCATTTGGCAAATATAAATAATTGTGGTTCCTAATTGATATAAAACAGGTAAGGTTTATTCTGAGTTCATGTCAGATAGTAAGAAAAACATGCAGATGTGTCTTTTTATATAGTGTATGTAAACTTCTGGTTTCAACTGTATATTCTTGTATATAACTATAAATACTATAGAAGATGTATTCTTTTCCTTAGGGAGCAGAATTATAGTAATTATATCTATGTCTATTTAAATATATAGTGTATAATGTGCATTCATCAACATAAAAAACAATGCAACAAGAAGTTGTTGTTGGACTCTAAGAAAATTATATATGTGTGGATGCAACGATGATATATGTAAGTGATTACTGTCTAAAAACCAAAGGATAAGTTTATTGGGGGAAAACTCTACAGTTACAGGAGGCTCTAGTACTATATTAGCTGCTTCTAGCCTAGATTCAAGATGGGATACAGCTGGGCATAGAGGTATACAGGTTCCGTATAGCATCCTGCGACTGATTGCCCACAGATTTTGCAGCTGGACCTGTGGATCCTGCACTGACATATGTTGCAAAAAGCCAGTTGTCACGAGCAGCGCCGCAGCCCGTGGTCCGGGCTGCGGGCGCGCTCGTAACCCCATTGTCCCCATTGCGCCCGGATCGGGTGGCCCTGCGGGCGCACCCGCTCCCACGGGCGTCCGTAGTTACCTGACCACGCTCCTGCTCTGTCTCTGCCATCTGCGAGCCGGAGCGCGCGTCCCCGCTCCTTGGGGCACGCGTGCGGCGACTCTGTCATATTTAAAGGGCCAGCGCACCGGTAATTTGTGTTGCCAGCCACTGACCCTATATAATGGCTCCACCTTTTCCGGGTACTCGCCGATTCCATAGTGCTCATACCTATGCGAGGAAGCCCTTTCTACGTTCCGGTTGCCTATTCTGTGGACCAGTCCTTCCGGCTTACGTTCTTCGACCACGATCCTTCGCTGCCTGCCCTGACCTACTGGCCCCTCCCTGACTACGAGTTTGCCTGCCAATTCGGTACTGTGTTATACCTTGGCCACCACCGCAAGCAAGTCACATCAGGGGTAGCGACCTGGTGGAATCCCGCCGCAGCAAGTCCATCCCGCTTTGCGGCGGGCTCTGGTGAAAACTGGGACCCACTTAGACTCCGCTCCCTGGTGTGGCTTCCGCCATCGCTTGTGGTAGCCCAGTGGATCCACTACCTAGGACCGTTACACCAGTGTTCCAGCTCGTCTCATAAATGTTTGATTGGTCAAAAATCTGGCAACCAAGTAGACCAAGGAAGTGTTACACTTGGAGATATTTCTGGGAAACTGTTGCTGTGTGTGGGTGAGCATTACCCTGCTAAAAATGCCAGCAGAAAGCCCTGCCATGAGAGGCAACACATGTGGCCGCAGGATGTCCTGCACATATCACTAAGGTGTTAGAGCCCTTCATATTGCTACTAGGGGCGATCAACAGTTGTATGTGATCTTCCTATATCCTAACATCAGCAGTTAGGGCAGTGTGTCGCTCTACAGCAAAGGCAGGATGGATGCACTCACCACGAGGCCTTCATACTGGAACCCAACAATTGTTGGATCCCAAACAGAACCTGGATTTGTTGCTACTGACGGTATAGTTTCGTTCCGTATCAGCCCAGGTTTGTTATTAATGACACTACTGTAAATGATGGTGACGGGAGCTGGTACATAATGGACACCAAGTTTCCTTCTGCCAAGCACCTGAAAATGGCCCAGTTATAGACAAGGGTGTGTAATGAAGGTGTCCCATGTCTGGATGGTGGACAAGGAAACTGGGAGCTAATAGTGCCTAATGGCGGGTCATATGATCCTCTGTACTAGTGGTCTATCTGTCCGGCCAAGAGCCTGTTCACCATGTGTGTGCCCTCACATAAGGACCCTTCTCAACACCTTCTAACAGCTTTGTCAAAATTACCTACGGTAGATGACCAGGCTTTTGTTGAAACTACCATCCCACTTCTCTCAGTCCAGTGATGCTTCCCCTCTTAAAGTTTGTCAACTGGGCACTATAGCCCTCATTTACTATCATTGCCTAAAAGTTACAAAGCATAAACTTAGGCAGTCAGTCTAAAAATGCACCAAATTCATCAAAGTGGCTCATGCTTCTTGATAAATTGGTGCAGCTTTTAGACTAGTATTTATTTTTTTGACTTACTTTCTGCGCCAGATTTTTCACGCAGTTAAGGTACAGATTTTGACACAGCGTGTTGCATCATACACACCCACTTTCCTGTATGTCACACCCACTTTTCAGAAGCCAAGCTTACCTGTGGAGCAGTGTACAGAAACTGTCTTAAAGGGGTTTTCTCGTTACGAAGATCATAGTTGAAAATTAGGGGAGCAAAAATGTAAGCATGTCTGTCCTTGGTTACCATAAGCAAAGTGCTATGGTTTAGGCTGTTTGTTTAGTGCTTGGCAACGAAGTGAGAGCTCCGGTCGGGTTACAGCTAGGTTCCACCCCGGCGCGTCTGAGTAAGATAGAGGAAACAGGTCATGAACGGGAGCACGCAGGGGGACGTGTGCATGGGAGAGAGAGAGAGAGCGAGATGCGTGCGGGGTTTGCTCTTTTCACTGACAGGAATTAGTGGTAGGTGCGACATATGCGTGCAGGTTTTGCTCTTTTCACTGACTGGAATTAGTGGTAGGTGTGACATTTGCGTGCAGGTTTTGCTCTTTTACCTGACAGGAATCGGTGGTAGGTGCGACGTATGCGTGCGGGGTTTGCTCTTTTCACTGACAGCAATCAGTGGTATGTGCGACGTATGCGTGCGGGGTTTGCTCTTTTCACTGACAGCAATCAGAGGTCCTGCAGCAGAGAGCGAGATCTTGTGCAGTCCCATGTAAACATAAACAGATAAAGCGTATAGTTTTTTTCTGCAGATCTGTAGAGGTCAGAGGTGTAATAATCTGCAGAATATATCAATGTGTGTGAGAGAGAGAGAGAGACATTTAAAAAAAAAAAACATCTTTCCCAGAGTCCTGAATGTCAAATGCCCATTCTAGTTACAAAGTATGTAGAGAGAGCGAGAAATGTAGATATACACTATGGAATTACACTTAGCGTTTCACTTCCAATGATTCCTTAGTCTCCGACAGCTGAGAACCTCTGCCTTCCCCCAGCTCACACAGAATGAATCCTCACGTGCACACTTTGGGGCGTGTCTGTAGAGAGTGAAGATACTCCCTGCTGGGAGGAGAAACACTCCCCTCCATTTCATAAACTCTGCTTAGCAACTAGTATAAACAGCTGCCAAATGATGAAACGATGAAACCCCTTTAAGCCCATAATGTGTCTGTGACATGCTGCACCAAAGTGGTGCCACTTTTTGGTGCATTTTAGGACACTTTTCTGGTGCAGCCACATGAGTAATTTAGGGCCATTGCCTTTGAGGGTGTTCACACAGCTTGTTTTGGGATGTGTTTTTGTACATATTTCGGGAGTAATTTCGAGCACGTGCCAAAGTACGCCCCAAACAATGCACAGTATACCTCTCATAGAATATGATGTAAAATCCACACTGTCAATCACACAACGTGTGTTTTACGCTCATAATTTTACAGATGCTGGAAAAGAATTGACATGTCACTTCTTTTAGGTGTACATGTGGTGTAAAAGAGTTAATTGCGTGTCGTTTGTGCTGTTGAACTTGCACGCTTACAGCTCAATGCACGAATATTGCGGTGTCTACTATACACACTGTAATACGTTGTGTGAACCCGGCCTTTTGAGTCTGTCGAAGAAGCTTGACCAGCATTCAGCGATGTCTTACTAAGAGCTACACTACCCAAAAGCAGCCTCTGAGAGCCAATTTTACACCCTCTAGTCACGAGATGCAGAGTCTAATCAGACCATACCTGTAATCATATACATATATGCCCTAGACATAACTGCATGCAGGAATCTGACATTTCTATATGGGTACTCATAGACAATATAGGTAGAGCCAGTGCATTAAAACCGTAGTATCTTTAATAGTTTCATTAAAAAGCAGACATTCACCCGTGATTCACAGTATGTCCTATGCGTAGCCAAAATAAAGTGAAACATATACTCAGGCAATCGAGCAGGACGAGTTACTCTGTCCTGCTCGATTGCCGCCGTTTCATCGCTCCCTATGCTAGGAGCGGCGCCATGAAAGGACTCTGCCGCAACGAACACGCTGAGTATATGTTTCACTTTATTTTGGCTACACATAGGACATACTGTGAATCACGGGTGAATGTCTGCTTTTTAATGAAACTATTAAAGATACTACGGTTTTAATGCACTGGCTCTACCTATATTGTCTATGAGTGCCTACGTGGGAGTGGAGATCCCGGATTGAGAGCAGTGCGTACTATACTCAGTATTAACCAATAAAAAAGGCTACACTTTAATTCATTTCTATTTGGGTGCAATAATTATTTTTGTCAATAAATGTATATTATGCAATAGTAGGTCGCAATAATCATGGGAAAATCTCCCAGGGAATTGGAAGTATGTGCTCCATTTTGCTGAATAATTGGAGTGACCTTTAGAATAACTCTTAGGCTAGGTTCACACGGCTTAATTGCGGGATGTAATTACGCCCCGCAATTACGCCGTGTGGCCGGGGGCGGGAGCAGGGGACTGAGCAGGGGGCCGGCACTTCGCCGGTCCATTGACTTTCATTACCAGCGGCGCGTATACGCCGCTGGTAATTCACATGTCACTTATCTCCCCCCCGGCGGATTCGCCGAGCAAGGAGAGGAGACGTAATCCATAGTTCTCTATGAGAACTGTGAATTACCGTAATGACTGGGACGTATTCAGCCCGTAATTTGCGCACTTCGGCGCGTAATTACGGACTGAAATACGGCCCATTATAAGCCGTGTAAACATGGCCTTAAGGTATTTGTAATTTATAATGTTGTAAATATTTTTACCTTGTCTTAGACATTCTTCAGGCATCTTTTAGAGCTCATGTTCTTCTTTTCTTGCAGGTGTGGCCCAAAAGTACAAAAAAAAAAATGAGAAGATGAAAACTGGTAACCCCCAGGAGGTAGCTGGCATGGTTTATTTTGCTGGATCAATGCGGGATTGATTTTGAGAGGAATAATTATGAGGCTGACGTGCATGTTTTCCTTTATCTTACTGTTTGGAGTCGCTGGTCTCGTTGTTTTCATCCATTTACAAGATCCTGTAGAAATGGTCAACCAGCAAGGACTGTCAGCAGGTCAGATATCTATCATTATCTTTGTCTATTTATCCAAATCAGTAAACAGTCCAAGACACACAAAGTCCAGCTCACCTGAATGAATGATTGATTGTGGACAGCCTGTGTCTTTAAATATGTTTAAAAAAAAAAAAAAAAAAAAAAGTATGTTATTTGCATCATGTCACATGATATGTGTTCTGACATGTCATTGGTTTTGATTTCCTTTAAATATGCTTATTGAGTGTCTGTTTTTTAAGTCATGATTAAGGGTGTTTACCCGAAACTCGTTGACTGTCTGTCGTGTCTGGATTTTAGTGGATTAATACAATAAAGAAGATTATTTTATTCATCCAACGGTGCTGGATCTTTTCCGCCATCCATGCGGACTTTTTGTCTTTATCCAAATCAGTGCCCTCAAATGTTATAACACTGGAATAAAAAATGAGTCGTGAAAAGCAGAAAGATTGTTTAAAGGGGGTTTCCATTTTTGGTCCCCTGAACCATTGTTGTTTGGGTTTTTTAAAGAATATAATGTCTTTTTTTTTTTTTTTAAAGCAGCATTTCCAATTCTCTGGAAGACCAGATTTGTTTAAAGGGAACATATTGCATGCAAACCGCACAGTAAATGAATCTTGGTACCTGTTTACAAGTTGTTTTTGAAACCGTTTAGATTTCTGGCCTACACCTAATAATGTTTGCGCTGTTGAGTTTGTAAAATCATTCCCCAGTCATTATTTTTTATTCCAACGTCACATCATAGTCCTGCCTATGTCTGAATCCCCTCCGGGGAAATAGTGATCTATTTCCCCATTTGGTCATTATTCTTTTCAGGCTGTAAATCTCGCACCTGCGCAGTTTGTGCTTCACCCTGCGCAGGCGTTCTGTGCTCTGCTGCAGAATGCCGACGCCACTAGCTCATCGTTCCTCCTCGCTAGCTCCATAGAGCGCGAGTCAGTAAAGGATCCGTAACAAGAATGACAAGTGAGGAACACAACAGACTCATCTCCTGAGAAGACCAGAGTCATCTATCCACCTTTACATACACTGCAGGAAAAGTTCGGGAGATTATTTATAAGGTAAAACAAGGTTGTAAAAAAGGTCAGAGAGCGCAGAGGGTAATGAAATTTGGTGAACATTGTGATGATATTGTTAGTTCAATATTGAAAATGCATGTGATAGGTTCTCTTTAAACGTTACATAGAAAGCCCACTGATTTACATTAGAACAGTGTAATGCTTCCTTTCCCCTGTGGAGGTGTTGCAGCGAGATAAAACACTTGTTGTCAGGTTGTTTATAGAAGAGGTTCACTTTAAAAGTTATGATCTTAGACAGAGGCGTTACTTGAAGCTCTGGGGCCCTAGTTAAAAAAGTAAATTGGGCCTCCCAGCTGCTATATGCCCCAATCCTGGTATCTTCTTATGTGGCAGAAGGGCTTTTGGGCAACTTCTACCTCTGCACCCCTTATAGCTATGTCCCTGGTCTTAGAGAGTTAAGCGGCTGTATAAAGATTATTCTAATGTTAAAGAGATTGTTTGGTTAATTAAAAATGAATTAGACTACTGGTGCCTAATAAAAGAAAAAAACTATACTCGCCGTCCTCCCTTCCAGCACTGGCTTGCCCAGTCTTCTTGTTACCTTCCCTTCTGAACGGTGCATCACTGCTGATTGGCTGCAGTGGTCACATGCCCTCCTCCTTACATTGTGGTTCGGAAGTGAACAGCTCTTAACGTTGATAAAAGCAGAGGCACATGATCACCGCAGCCAATCAGCAGCTGCAGCAATGATTTCAGGTTTAGAAGAGAACGAAAGGTAGACAAAAGACCAGGAAGACCCAGTGCTGGAATGGAGGAACAGAGGAAGGTGAGTACAGATTTTTTTTAATTTATTTATTTGGCACAAGAAGCCTATTATTTCATTTTTATTTGATCTTTGCTTGGCGGTTGTCACTTGGATTATAAAAAATAATAAAATAAATATAGGTATTTAAATAAATAATAATTATGCAGAGTCACACTCTTGTCTTGCCTATGTGGCTTCATATGAGCAAACTATGACTCTTAGGATAAACAGAGCTATTGGTTTTTGGGGGAGTGCTACTGATTATAGGACTGTTGGAAAATAAATTAATAAAGAAAAAGAAATTAATAAAATTCTTAAATAATAGTTGTTTTGTCCATGATTGTAATCTACTGTGGCCCCACTTTAGCTTCTTGTTGGATTGGGACTCGTGGAGTTGCTTCTCTTTGTTGCAGTACTATCTGGATGGACCACTAAAATAAAACGTATTAAATATATGCTTTCTACCTGCACAGTCAGTACAAAAATCCATCTTGCAGGGAAGCACACAGTGGTTTTCCATACCCCAAGCGTGTATTCTTATGCATTCATCGTTTAGCCACCAGCAGATGTCATCTCATTGTCGAGGTCTGTGCCGCAACTGTTGTTGAAAGCTTCACATACAGTTTTTATAATGTAATATATATGCAAATGATAGCTAAATGAAATAAAACCCAAACTGATGCCATTTGATATGGAATACAAATAACTATCCTGATGCAAGTGGCCTGTGTAAACAAATTTTTACTCCTAAGGTTTTCCTAATAACCCACCAGCTGAACAATTTGTCGCTAGCAATTTATACATGAATTCCCAGGGATTTTCAGAATCTAGGGGCACAATGAATATTTCTTGTACGTTAAAGCATATTTAATGGAGACAAATTTCTTTTGCTGGATCTTGTAAAATGATAAACGGTTTAGTTTATAGTTTGCTTTATTGAGGGCATTTGGCTTGTAAGTGGAGCTTCAGCTTCATTTACTGAGCTCCGATTGAGCTCCCTCTAATGGTGGTTGTGGCAGTCCATTTTTTTTAGCCACCTATAAAGGCTATAAATGAATAAAAGGATATTACAGAAACAATTCCTATAAATATGTAATATAGAATACATTGCCTACAGATTGTGGACCTGAAAAGCAAATGGTTAAAACACCATTTCATACAGATATTATTAGCTTGTCTGAACATTCATGCCTTGTGCAACTGCTGTCCTGGTTACGATGGCCGTCAGTGACTCTCCTTTATTGTTTTATCTCCGTATAGAAATGCCCCCAGATGTCTTTGTCAGGTACGGATTGTGCATAATCTTTGTGAAGCCATATACTGTAATTAATAGGAGGGTGGAGCAAAGTCAAGGTTGGCGATCAATACATTTTCAACAGTCCTTAATAATTGGGCACGTTTTTACAGATGTTTGTAAAAAAGAATATCTAACTAATATCTATCTATCTAGATACGAGGAGCGTTCATCTATCTGCAGTTGGGGAAAAAAGGATTTAGTCAGCCACCAATTGTGCAAGTTCTCACACTTTAAAAGATGAGAGAGGCCTGTAATTGACATCATAGGTAGACCTCAACTATGAGAGACAAAATGAGAAAACAAATCCCGAAAATCATATTGTCTGATTTGGAAAGAATTTATTTGCAAATTATGGTGGAAAATAAGTATTTGGTCACCTACAAACAAGCAAGATTTCTGGCTCTCACAGACCTGTAACTTCTTCTTTAAGAGGCTCCTCTGTCCTCCACTCATTACCTGTAGTAATAACACCTGTTTGAACATGTTATCAGTATAAAAGACACCTGTCCACAACCTCAGTCACACTCCAAACTCCACTATGGTGAAGACCAAAGAGCTGTCGAAGGACACCAGAAACAAAATTGTAGCCCTGCACCAGGCTGGGAAGACTGAATCTGCAATAGGCAAGTAGCTTGGTGTGAAGAAATCAACTGTGGGAGCAAGAATTAGAAAATAGAAGACATACAAGACCACTGATAATTTCCCTCGATCTGGGGATCCACACAAGATCTCAAAATGATCACAAGAGCGGGAGGAGCTAGTGACTTACCTGCTGAGAGCTGGGACCAACGTAACAAAGGCTACCATCAGTAACACACTATGACGCCAGGGACTCAGATCCTGCAGTGCCAGACGTGTCCCCATGCTTAAGCCAGTACATGTCCGTGCCCGTCTGAAGTTTGGATTGATGATCCAGAAGAGTATAGGGAGAATGTCATATGGTCAGATGAAACCAAAGTAGAACTGTTTGGTAGAAACACAACTCGTCGTGTTTGGAAGAGAGAGAATGCTGAGTGGCATCCAAAAACACCATACCTACTGTGAAGCATGGGGCAATGAAGGAGTGGCTTTGTAAGAAGCATTTCAGGGTCCTGGAGTGGCCTAGCCAGTCTCCAGATCTGGATTTGTTTTCTCATTTTGTCTCTCATAGTTGAGGTCTACCTATGATGTCAATTACAGGCCTCTCTCATCTTTTTAAGTGGGAGAACTTGCACAATTGGTAAAGTATTTTACCTATGGACATATTAATAAACTATAAAGACTACTAGAAAAATATGTAATTAACAAAAGCCGGTTATCCATGATTTCTGAATATGTTGTTGCAAAAATAAAAGAAATAGGTTAGAAACCCTAAGTGATTGATCCATCTTCCTCCTTTTTTTACCGCTTGTAGGAAGCAACTGCAAAACCAATCTACACACAATTTTTTTGTAGTCCATAACCTTGGAGGCCCATAGGTCTGTAAAGGAGCAGTATGCATAAAGCATAAGAAGCTGAGGTCAGAAGAACGCACTGACACGTATAAAGTCTGTTGAACACTTTGAAATCAGTCTCTTGTGTATATTCCTTCAAGTGACTGAATTAACTTCAACGGGAGAATGGCACTAACAGGCGAGTGTGAGGGGTAAAATAAGACATGAAGAGGTTTCCAGAGCCTGCGTACAGCAGAGCTGCCACCATCATTGCATGGCTCCTATAGATGTTAATCAGGCATGGTTATATTAAGTGAAGGTTCAATGTGTGCGGTCATCCAGTATAGTGCCTTTTTCTTTCAGACTTCTTGCAGCCAATCAGTGATATAAATGTTTGCAGCTCACAATCAATTCCCCAAATGCTGATGGTTTTCCACAACTAGGAACTGCATTACCGTAAAACTACAAGTTCTGCCGGCCACATTTGCCTGCAAGTTATCCACCTGTGTCACCACAACATTAAAACATACCCTTAATGGGATGTACTAAAAGGTTTTCTTTCCACAGTGATTAGCTTTTAAAATGTAGGGAAAGGCAAATGAAGACGATTACCAAATGCATTGCTGTTTTAATTTTGCTTTGTTCAGGAGATAAAGAAGATTTTATCTACTGCTAGGGTACACAAGTTTCTGTTGGTTACCGACCACCTCTCCCTGCTCTTTCTCTTATCTGGTTGCTCCAAGCTGCCTTCTGGCCATGGTGAGTCACTCCCTGCTGAGTCTTATTTGTAGCACAGCAGCTTGTTTACCTACATTACTGATTAGTTATATCCCTTAGAGCTCTCTAGCTTTGTGCACTTCAGATTCTAGACCTCCTGCACTCATGTCACTGTAACAGGATCAGCTAGGAATAGCAGAGCTGATATAGAAATCACTGCCATAGAGCCATCCACAGCCTGACCAGGAAGTGTGAGTCTGAAGCGGTATGTGGTTCTTTGGAACAGTATGGTGAGACAATTCCTTTAAGTCACTGCTTAGGTCAGTATGGGCTGTAAATAAAGTCCTGCTTGGTAGTCCCAGTGAGAATCCATTAAGAGGAGAAGTGCCCCTCTAAATGTGCCGTGCTGATGGTTAGTGACATAGACCTTTTTATAGATATTTTCTGTACAAACTCCAGTTGTATGTTGCATTAGAAAAAATTCTGACTGCAACTTTTGCATGCATATTTCTGTGAATGCTGTGGTAAGGACACAGTGGCATGTAAATGTTACAGGCACAATATTTTCCGCTAAAGGGTTACCAGCAGAGGGTTTATACATATCCACATAGAGCCTGCACTGAATGCTTTTCATCCAATTTACTAAACTGCAAAATATTAATCTAAATTATTTGCAGAATTGGTTCATTTTTCATTGCAGATACTAAGATGCACTAATAATTGTTGCAGAAGTTTACATACTAAGATCTTGTCAGAGGATCGGGGATGATTATAAAAGGAATAAGAAAAAAAAACCTAGGGCGACATGTCCCAACTCGCCAACGCCAGTTTTTTGGTCTATTTTGCGGCAAAACCACTATTGACGCCATGTTCTTGTTGTAAATGGACTGTCGTACACCAAAACTAGGCACATTATACGCCGGGCACGACACTTTGTAATGCACTGTTATGGTGCACTGTGCGCCCCCGTCGCGCAATCTGCTTATTGAGGCGCATTACATATGTAATGCGCCTCCGTCGGGCAATGCGCCGCGATAGGCGCATTACATTTACTACCAATGATATGCTATGTGCCGCGAGTTGCGCAATGCGCCTCTTTTGATGCAATGCGCCTTTTTCGCCGCAATGCGCCTTTTTAGGCGCATTAAGGTATACCTGACGCCAGTTTTTAGAAAGTATCGGACTTTCAGGCGCACTTTACACTGATTTAATGCACCTAAAACAGACATGGATACGCCACTTTTCGGACAAGTTGCCCTTACTTTTTAAACTGGTTTCAGCACCGTGGCCAGTCCCGGTGATACCGGGTGATAACGTCAATATTGTGTCTTCACGTGACCCTGCAGCCAATCACAGGCTACAGCGGTTATGTGCGGCATATTCAGCAACGGACCACTGCCACCTATTAACCCCTTCCCGACATAGGGCGTATGGATACGCCCTAGCGGGAAGTGAATTCCCGCAAATGGACGTATCCATACGCCCTGGCGATCACGCGGGCTTGCGGGCGAGCCACGAGCGATCGCAACAGGGGACCAGCGGTAAATTACAATGGCCGCATGCCGTATCACCCCCGGCCGGAGTGGGCTCCGGCCGTCCGGGGGGTGATTACCGCTTCATTACCGCAGCCTGTCATGGCCGATCCCCTGTCTGATGATCCCGGGAAGTGAACGGCACTTCCCGGGGTCATCTGTGACGTCACCATGCCCGCAATGCATTGTGGGCATGGTGACAGGCGTTGTCATGGCGACCAGTACACAGTACGAGTACTGTGCACTGGCCTGCCTTCTAACAACAATCTGATGATTGCTGTTAGAAGATAAAGTGGAAAAAAAGTGAAAAAAAGTAAAAATAAATGTCAAAAGTGAAAAAAAAGTAAAACACAAACACAAAAAATAAAATAAAAACACGTACACCGCCCTTTTCCCCTTTACAAACGCCAATCGCCCCAAAAAAGATCAAAAATAAATAAAGTACCCATATTTGGTATCGCCGCATGCGTAACGACCCACCCTATAAATCTGTCATGTTAATTAACCCGTACGGTGAACGCCGTAAAAAACAAAAACAAAAAACAGTCACAGAATTGCGATTTTTGTACATCCTGCAGCACATAAAATGGAATAAAAAGCGATCAAAAACTCATATAGACGCCAAAGTTGTACCAATTAAAACTTCAGTTCATCCCGCAAAAAAAAGTCCATACACATCTCTGTATACGGAAAAATAAAAAAGTTATGGCTCTCAGAAGACAGCGATGCATAAATATTATTTAACACAATAAAAACACTTTTTTTTTTTTAAAGTGCTTCAAAATTTAAAAAACTATATAAATAGGGTATCGCCATAATCGTATCGACCCAGAGAGTAAAGCTAACTGGTCATGGATACTGCACGGTGAGCGCTGTTAAAAATAAAAATAAAAAACACTACTAGGATTGCAGTATTTTCTTCACCCTGCCTTCCAAAAAACGGATTTAAAACTGATCAAAAAGTCTTGTTCCGCCAAAAACTATACCAATAAAAACATCAACTCTTCCCGCAAAAAACAAGCCCCTACACAGCTCCGTACACAGAAAAATAAAAAAGTTATGGCTCTCAGACTATGGCGATGCAAAAACGTGTTTTCCTTTTTGAATAAAAGTGTTTTTATTGTGTAAAAGCAGTAAAACATAAAAAAATATACAAATTGGGTATCGCTGTAATCGTATCGACCTGCTGAGTAATACTAGTATGTCAGTTATACTGCACGGTGACCGCTGTTAAAAAATAAAAATAAAAAACACTACCAGGAATGCTGTATTTTGTTCAAAATGCCTCACAAAAACCTTAATAAAAAGTGATCAAAGTGGCATATGCCCCCCATAATGGTACTAATAAAAACGTCAACTCATCCCACAAAAAACAAGCCCAGAATCAGCTCCGTATACAGAAAACTGAAAACGTTATGGCTATCAGAACAGAACAACATAAAAACGCAATTTTTTTATAGACCTATTTCTATTGTGTAAAAGTAATAAAACATAAAAAAACTATATAAAATCTATATCATTGCAATTGTACCGACCCCCATAGTAAAGATATCCTGTCATTTATACTGCACGGCGAACGCTGTAAAATTGAAGCCCAAAAAACAATGGCGGAATTGCGTTTTCCCCTCATTTTCATAGCCCAATGCAAAAAAAACAACTTTGTAACACCTGTGCACCCAAAATGTACAATACACCCCTAGATGAGTTCTATGAGGCGTGCTGAATCCAAAATGGGCTGGCTACTGAAAGGTTTCACCTGTTCTGGTACTTTGGGGGCTTTGTAAATGCGACATGGCCCCACCAAAATCTGCGTTCCAAAAGCCAAATAGCGCTCCCTCCCTTGTACCCCCTGCCATGCGCCCAAACAGCAGTTTACACCCACATGTAGGGTATTGCCGAACTTGGAAGAAATTGCGTAACAAGGTTTTGGGTGCTTTTTTACCAGGATTCCTTGTAAAAATTAAACATTTTCAGCTAAAATTGCAGATTATTGGAAAAAAATTTTTTTTTTTCATTTTCACAGCCTAACGCTAAAAAATTTTGTGACACACCTGTGGGGTCGATATGCTCACTACACCCCTGGATATATTCCTTAAGGGGTGTAGTTTCCAATATGGGGTATTTTTAGGGGAGTTTATTAAGTTTTGGAACCTTAGGGTGTCCGCAAACCTGAAATGGCCCCTAAATAAAATGGTAATGAAAATGAGACCCCAGAGTCCGGTAGGTGCTCCTCCTATTCTGGGGCTTATGGTTGACCAAATATTGCACTAGGGCCACATATGGGATATCTCTGAAAACGGCAGAATCTGGGGAATCAATATTAAGTTGTATTTCCCTGATCACATTTACCGTATTCTTGTGAACAATGTATAAATATTGAAAATCTGCAAAAAAAGTGAAATTTCAAAATTTCACTTCCACTTTGCTTTAATTCCTGTGAAACACCTAATGGGTTAATAAACTTCCTAAATGCGGTTTTGAATACTTTAAGGGGTGTAGTTTCTTAGATGAGGTCATTTATGGGGGTATCTAACATACAGGCCAATCAAAATCACGTTAGAACTGGACTGGTTCTCTAAAAAATGTATATTGCAAATTTTGTTGAAAATTTGAAAATTACTACTAAATTTCTAAGCCCCCTAATGTCGTAAAAAAAAAAAAGACATTTAAAAAAATGATGCCAAACTACAGCAGACATAGGGTAGATGCTAGTTATAAACTATTTTGAGTGGAATAACTATCTGTCTTACATGCAGAAATTTTTGAAGTTTAAAATTGGTAAATTTTTCACATTTTTCGCGATTTTTTGATATTTTTCACAAATAAACAAGCATTTTTTGGACCAAAATTTCTTACTATCTTAAAGCACAATGTGTCACGAGAAAACAATCTCATGGATAGGTTAAAGTGTCAAAAAGTTATTCTCACATAAAGTGACACATGACAGATTTCAAAAATGGGGCTCTGTCAGAGAGGCCAAAACTGGCTCCGGCGGTAAGGGGTTAATGGCTGCAGGGTCATGTGAAGAATGAATAATGACTTCATTGGCCAGGATTCTCACGACCGCTCGTGACGCTGGAACCAGCAGGTTTACAAATTTTTTTAATTTTTTATTTTTAATGATCCCCCGATCTACTGACAAGCTCTTGGTAGTTTTGAAACACTTATTTAAAGGGGTTTCCTCACTACAAAGATTAGCTTTCGACATAAAGGAACAGTTGAATGAAGACTTTTTCTAAATACATTGGTCAGTAGATTTTACTTTAGTCATAAGGTAAGAGCATTTTTATGTTCTCTGAAGTGCACACATGGGGCAGCATGTATGAAATTTGCGTTTAAATGCCAAATTTCATGTGCATCATAATTGCATAGAATGCGCCTGATTTATTAACCCACTGTACAGCGGATCATAAATCAGGCGCATTCTAGCGCTAACACGACATTTCTGGCTCAGGTATACCACTTTAAAAGTGCTCTACCTGTTCCAGCAGTAATACCGTAGTAAAGCTATAAATCTATAGCTTCATACGGTTCTAGGCACCCCGCCTCCCGCACGCCGCCTGAAATCAGGCGCCTTACAAAGTGCCGCTTGCGCTCTGTAATGCGCCTGATAATGGCATACGGGAGGCATTACACTAATGCGAACGGGGCTGCACCTGATGTCGGGCTGAAAATATGCCAGACTTCTGGCGCAGCCCCGTTCATACATGCCACCCATGGTCTCTATGGTTACCTGCATACCAGACGGACATCTGTTTTTGCCGAAAGCAGGGGCATCTGTTATCTGATTAGCTGAGAGCAGTGAGTGAGGTCACCCCACTGATGGACTAATTATATCTAACAAGATTAGTTTCACTAAACAAAAGGTACTCGTGCTGTGAGGACTGAAAAGCATGGCTTTATCTGTAATCTTGTTAGAGATAATCTCCTGCACTGTCAGAGTAAAGGCTTTGTTAGCTTCACTGCTGTAGAACCACCCATAGCATGAGGAGACAGAGTATGTACAAAACTGCTAAAACTCAGTGAAACAGCGTGGTGAGAAAACCCATTTAAGGAGGACCTGTCATATCTCCTGACAGGCCCATTTTAGAAAATCCCTGTCAAATAATTCTGGCGCATCCTCTCTTATAACTCTGTGTTGTGCTGTACCTCTGTCATTCCTTCTAGAAATGTATTACTGTATTACCATTACAGTTTTCAAAGGGGTGTGTCATTGCAGACATTGGGGCATATTTATCAAGGCAGTTGCGACAGAATTCTGGGGCAATTTGCATCAAAATGAATGTTGTGCATGCTTTACACCACATTTATTATCTGTTTTAGACTGCTTTTAGACACTTCTGTACGTTGTCTAACAAAAGGGGCGTGGCTTTGGTTAAAAGAGCATGGCTCTAAGGAAATTGGACTGGCTTAGCATGCGACACTGTGCACCAATCAAATGCGGCAACATTTTTTCCACAATTGGTGGCATAAAGTACGCCATCTAATAGAAGATGTAAACTCAGACTAGAAAGTCTAATCATGCACCAGATTGATCAAAACTATGGTAAATGTGTCACATTGTAAGTCTAATCCAACCTCACACTGTCTAAAGGGGAGTTCACACTTTTGTGCACTGTAAATGCGTTCGTCAGCGCCATTGAAAGTATGCGCTTGCAAGTGTGTACTTTCAACGTGCAATGGCCTCAATTAGATCTCTGCCTCATACACTTCTCTTATTTCTCGACAGCTAAGCGCCACAAGGAATTGTAATGTCATTGTCATCTAAACGCCAGCGATGATTTTGCACAGCTGTACGGGACTATTGCTAAAAGCATATCTGTAGCGCATACTTTGGCGCACATACGCTGATAAGTATGCGCCGCAAATACGTTGTGTGAACATACCCTAAGAGTTAGATAGCATTGATAAATCTGCCCCATTGACTGTTGAAACTGATTGGACAAAGTCAGACTGTAAAGAGACGCAACACAATTGGTAACACACATCTAAAAGACCGGTAATGAATTTCTAGGAGGATTAATAGAGGAACCACAAGAAATACAGATTTTAGAAAGGATTCTCCAGAATTGATGTTTCACAAGAGAAGATGGAAGCAGTAGACTTTTGTCACTGGGTGGCTTCAACCAGTCTTCCCTTACTCCCTGGGCTGGCACGGTAGGTGCATGAGATGATGTTGCTAGTATTTATAACCCCAGGGGCACACCCTTATTATCTTCCTGCCCTTGGTGTTGTGGGTGTAATGAGGCAGAAGACGGAGGCATAGGGCAGTTAAACCCATGGTTGTCTTTAATGTTAGGGGTCAGGCAGTACAGAGGCTCAATTACAGAAGGCAAATCCTTTCTACCCCTAATAGCTGTTGTTGTTCCCAGTTATTGGGTGAGAACATTAGGGTCCAACAGCGTAATACAGGACAAGATCCCCAGAGCAATCTCTAGACGAATGCTTGGCTAGGCCAGAGGCTATTGTAAGAACATCAAGCAATATCCTCACAGCACCTGTTTGTCTGTCATCTCACCCACAGATTCACTTGCTCTCCCCTAGACTGGTCTCCAGCCTCAACGATATAGCTCTATCCACCTTCTATAGACATCCAAAGGATGCTCCAAGAAGATGGCCTGTCTGTAACCCTTGGCCCAACTCTGCTTTCATAAATTTAAAGTAACATACATTAAAACACATGAATTTATGTAGTGTATTTCTACAGCAGAGTTCAGTCCCCCCAGGACAAGATCGCGGGGTGCTGAGTAGTTTCCATGGCTGATGGAAGGCTAATGAGGGCTTCTATAGCTGCTATGGTACAGCTCCTATTACTTCCTGCCTGAGGCATACAGCTGCAATCTTGAAACACCCTTCTGCATTACCAATATAAGGCAGAAGGGTGTACAGGTGATCAAAACTCCTAGGGCAACATGTCCCATTAGGGATGCACCATTCTTTTGGTGTATTTTGCACCAAAAAACTGTTGACGCCGTATTCTCTATATAAATGAACTGCCATACACCAAAACTAGGCGTGTTTTATGCCAGGCATATATTTACTATTTTGCCATAGGCAAACTTAAACTCTATCAGTTCTCAATCTATAAAGCACTAAAAATTTTACTTTTATTATGTATAACACTTAACCTCGATACACACTATTTAAAAACCTGATTTCTAACCTCTCAATTTATCCCTTTCTAATGGTGAAGGAATAACTCCTTTTCTATTATCAAGTCTGGTGGAGCACCACCTATTAACAGGGGAACCTTATATATACAGTGATTTACTAACTCCAATAAGGGATCCAAAACATCCTACTGGGGCAGTCATCCCTAATCTAATGGGCATGAAACATATAAGGTTGCCTTGAGAGACCCTCTGCAGCGGGTGACACTGTAGAAACAGGTGAGAAATCACAGATTAAAACGTCATGCCTGACCTCCCCAACATGTTTCACCAACTAAATGGCTTTATCAGGGGATAGAGGTCCGGGACCTGTGTATCGAGGTTAAGTGTTATACATAATAAAAGTTAAATTTTTAGTGCTTTATAGATTGAGAACTGATAGAGTTTAAGTTTGCCTATGGCAAAATAGTAAATATAGTCATTAAAAGTCACTCTTTGTTCTCTTGCTAGATTCCCATTTTTTTGGAGACTTTATGCCAGGCATGACACTTTTGAATGCGCCTAAAGTAGGTGCATCAGATATGCCAGCAATGATATGTTATGCGCCTTTTTTTTGGTATACGCTCAGTTAAAAACACCACCTTTATGTCAATTTACAAATAAAAAAATAAAAAGTTACACAAAATTGGTATTACCGTGTCCATAAAAGCCTGATCTATTAAAGAATAACATCATTTACCCTGTGCGCTTAACACCGTAGAAGAGAGAGAAAAAAATCCAAATGCCAAAAATTTCAGGTTTTTTTGTCATTTCATGCCTCCACAAAATTGGAATAAAAAGTGATCAAGAAGTCGCGTGTATCCCACAATGGTACCACTACAAACTCCCCTCTAGTCCAAAAAAAAATGAGTACTCACTCAGGTCCATAGGTGGAAGAACAAAAAAGCTATTGGCCACATAAAATGAAGCTGTAGCACAGTACTAAAAACCTTACATATTTGGTATCACCGGAGTCTGACCAACCTGCAAAATACAGATAAGATGTTATTTATACTGAAGAGTATAAATGAAAGCAAAACCCCCACAAAAATGGCGCAAGTACTTTTTTAACATTTCACTTAGAATTTCTTTTTTAGATGACCAAAATAGATTACCAAAATATTATGTGGTGCAGTTAAAGGGGTTGTCTCACCGCAAGGATTGCTTTTTATGTTAAAGATCTTGCAAAAACAAGTCACTTTGCAATATATGTCCATTAAAAGTGCCCAACCTATTACTAGATATCCCCTCTTGTATGGGCTGCATCAGCTCCTCAGGTCGCTATAGCTACAGACTAGTTTACTCTCTCATGATAGGCTGGCAGCACTGGCTGCTATAACTACAGACCTGGCTTCTACCTCAGCCTAGTAGAAGCCAGTAAACACGCCCCTGAATTAAAAATAAAACCAAGAAAACAGGACTGAGGTAAGATGAATCAATGTAGTGAGACAACCCCTCTAATAGTACCATAAAAAGTACATGTTGTCCTGCAAAAAACAAGCCCTAATATTACTATGTCAATGAAAAAAAAAAGTTATGGACGGGGGGGGACACAAGCATGGCCCAAAAAAAAAAGGGGGCGGGAAGGGGTTGATAACAGATTGGAATCATTAAATAACTTGGGTTGGAATTACTCCATCGTGACTTGAAATATGCTTGTAATGGGCTCCAGGAGAAGCATTAATTTGTATAGTTTAATCACTTATCATTGTACTCGTTTGACTTATGTTATGTATGTAACCCCCCTCGAATGTACAGAGCCCTGGAATCAATGGCGCTTTAAAATAAATAATAATAATAATAATAATATAGTGTGCCTGTGTGTGAAGTGCTCTGTCTGGGAGGCAGGCAGTTGCTCCTCTGTGGATGCGCGACTAGTCCCTAACACCCTCCTCCTAAACGCCACCGCTCCTTTTAACATGAAGCAAAATTGTGCCGCGTCTGGAGCTGCTAATTTGGTTATTGCTCAAGTAGAGAAAAGAGAAACATCTCCAGCCGGTAGGTTGAGCCTGAGCGGATTGTGCAGGCTTGGCGAGAAATCTTAAGTAATGCTTACATTACTTTCCGTCAGTAAAGTGCTCTTGACAGTGGCTGTTTGTGATGATTTGTTTGTGTTCATCTCCCCCCTCCTCTCAGTGCATCCCATTCCAGCCTAATTGTGATGCCGTCCCGAGCAAGCAATATCCAAGTCATTTTCCACAACATTTAGTTACAATTTTCTTCTGATCTTTCCGGTGAAACAATCCTCTCCTGTTGGCTTCTCTGAGCATATAAACTTTGATTGCATTTATCCATAGGAAAGCAATTCTTGCTAAAACATATGCACCCTGCGTTCTTAGAGACATCACCCCCTCCTTCTCTCCCTACTGATGGATTCCCGGGGAAGATTGTATTGAGGCAGGAAACAAAATAACTTTTGTGCAGACAGGAGGAAATGCTTTTTACTAAAATATAAGATTTGAGGTTGTGGTGCAATAATCAGCGGTATTTACAGGGGTGTTGGGGAGAAGATAAATGACTATGGGCAAACAGCACCTTATCTGGTATGGAGTGCGGAGCTCTAGGTTCTCCTCTTTTTATCCGAAATCAGTTTATGAGACTTGACTCAAAACGCCATTGTCCTATCCATCCAAGTATCCTAACAGCCACATCAATGAGGGGTGAGCAGTTAGGACCCTCCGCTGATTGAAAGAAAAAGACAGGGACCATGTAGCCCCATGGAAAGGTGGTGATAGAAGGTAAAGGGCAAAGAACCCTGAGGGGCATTGTTGATTGGAGGAAAAGGGGAATAACAGCAGGAAGAAAGGTCAGCAGTAGTGTTGATTGAACCGTTCTAGAAAAGTTAAGTTCTAGTAGAACTTCTCGAATTTTCAGAACTCAAACTGAACCGAAATTTTTTTTGTTCGTTCGCGTAAAGTTCTAGTTGGACACGTCATTTTCAGTGGCTTTCTGCACTTTTGGTGGCCATCCAATTACGTCTATGCACTTTTGGCAGCCATCCAATCAGTGCAGAGCACAGGGAAGTGTCAAACACGTCATCGCTGAGGTGTACGGCTCTCATTGGCTGCTACAATCACATGACCATGTTATATATATTTCACTGTATCGCCTTGTGAATGCCATTTTTAGCTCACTCTCTGTACTGTACAGACTGCTCTTAGTTAGTTAGATAGCATTTTCCTCTCCATAGACATCAATAGTTAGGGAGTTTGGTATTGCTGGCTGCATCTTTCCACACCCAGAAACTTTTATTTGGCGACATTTGCAGGCTCACATAACGCCTAACTCTCATATACATGGATATATATCATGCTTGGATTTGCTAAATCATACTCCGTGCCCAAAAGTTCTGTTTTTGCAGTTTTGGGGCTTCAGTAATTGTATAACACGGTCTCCAAATCTTCTATGTGTGGAAGGGGCTTTTGGGCCCCCTCAGTATGCAGGGCCGTGTAACAGCTGCTAATGCTGCACTTACGCTCCTGTTTGCAAGCTGTCCTCATCTTTTCAGTTAGCCATTGAAAGGAATGAAGTATTTTAGCCTCTCAATTTTTTTCTGTCACTCTAAGGCTATGTTCACACGGCTTAACTGCGGGGCGGAATTCCGCCCCGCAGTTACGCCATGTGGCCGGGGCGGGAGGCGGCGGGGGGGGGGGGGGCGGCACTTCGCCGGCCCATAGACAGTCATTGCTAGCGGCGCATATACGCCGCTAGAAAGTGACCTGTCAATTATCTCCCCCCTCGGCGTATTCGCCGAGCAGGGAGAGGAGACGTAATGCATAGTTCTCTATGAGAACTGTGCATTACCGTAGTTACTGGAACGGATTCAGCCCGTAATTGGCGCACTTCGGCGCGTAATTACGGACTGAATTACGTCCCAGAATAAGCCGTGTGAACATAGCCTAAGAGCCAAATTTTCTTCACTTTTTTTCTTACAGCTTCCCCTCACCTGTATAGGTATAAAAATTAGTCAGAACATCTTCTCCCATTGACTTTAATGGGGTTCGAGTTCGAATAGAACCTTGAACCGAAATCACTAAAGTTCGAGGTTCTAATCAAACTAGAACTTTTTACTGCTCGCTCATCTCTAGTTAGCAATTATTAGGCTGAATTAGGGATGGGTAACTAGAAGATTGATTTAATGGGAACCTGTCAGGATAAAAATGCTGACCAATCTACTGGCATCACATTCCATAACAGAAGGAGCTAGGCAAATTACTGTATAGTGTGGTAGGAAAAGATTCTGTATAACTTTTTGATTAAAATCTCCTTGGTGGTCCTGTTTGTTGATTCCCCAGATTATAAAACATGAACCTAAATCTTGTGTGTATCAAGAATCTAATGGTTATTTCCTATTTCTCTCCCTGATCAAATTATTTCTAACATTATCAACAATGCTGGTCCAATTATCATTATTTAAGAAGCTGAGGTCTCCAATGATGCTAGTCACACACACAACAAACCTTTACCTCTCCAAATATTGCAATATTCAAACTCGCACGCTTCCAGTTATAATCACTTCTTGTTCTATGTTTATTGCGCAAATGTTTCGTTGAAAGCTTTGATAATAACATTTTTATATCAAACACTGCTATATGGCATATCTACCAACATTTCAGAATTTCTGTTTGACAAGTGTCTATTCACTTCTCCATGCTTATGATAGAAACAGGTATTTGATTTAATAGCCACTTTCTTAGATAGAATGAGACATGTTGTAACTCTTTGTATGCATTGTCTTTTGTTGCTGTATACGCTGTATGTGCACTATCGGTGTATATTTTTATTATGTCAATAAAGCTTTCTATAAATAAGAATAAAAAATCTCATTGGGGGCTTTGGAGTGTGGTGGGCGGTCTCATTAAATGACCGCTTTCCATGTGTAAGCACACGATATCTATTAGTCACTGATTAGGACCACTCACTGGACTGTTATAGGGGTATTCTTACCCCATTTATTAGCTTTATACAGGTAGTAAAAGGCAAATACAGACTATTATGAAATACATTGCTGTTCTGATTTTGCTTCCTAGAACAGCTCTTATCTCTTCCTTGTTTACAGAAGGTTTCCTAGGCTACCACCTACCTCCATCTGCTGGGTCTCCTGGTCAGGAGGTTGACAACATTCCTTGCTTTGTCTTATAAGAGGCGCAGGAGCTTGTTTATGTTTCTTACTGGCAGGCTTTAACCCTTTAGAGCTCGGTAGCCTTCTGACCTGCTGTTAAAACCCATCCATCACCAATGTCTCTCTAACAGGCTTAGCTAGAAATAGCAGAGCTGAGATGTCAGTTACTGCTGTAGAACCACCCACAGCCTGAACAGGAAGTGGAAGCATGAAGCTGGCTTTAAAGAACAGGCTCTGTGATACAGCATGTTGTGAAGACCCCTTTAAGGACAATATGAACTGATTTTAAGGAATACAATATATTATACTGAATCTTTTTCTACATCACTACATATATATTTGCTAAGCTCCAGCTACTCCATAACATGACTGACTGCTTGTGTAGTATGACAGGTTCTACTTAACATGGATAATCATATTTGTTTCCTACTTACAGGTAGAAGCAAACTTGAATGTCAGGTTGTCAAAGAGGGAAATTTACAGACTTTGACTTTGACAACGTTCCTTGGTGTGTCTTATCAGCGGCGTGGCAGCTTGTTTGTTTCTTATTGGCAGGCTTTAACCCTTTAGAGCTCGGTGCTTTCTGACCTGCTGTTAAAACCCATCCATCACAAATGTCTCTCTAACAGGCTTAACTAGAAATAGCATAGCTGAGTTGTCGGTTACTGCTGTAGAACCACCCACAGCCTGAACAGATAGTGGGAGCATGAAGCTGGCTTTAAAGATCAGTCTCTGTGATACAGCATGGTGTGAAGACCCCTTTAGGGACAATATAAACTGATTTTAAGGAATAAAATATATTATACTGAATCTTTTTCTACAACACTACATATATATTTGCTCAGCTCCAGCTACTCCATAAGATGATTGACTGCTTGTGTAGTATGACAGGTTCTACTTAACGTGGATAACCATAATCTTTTCCTACTTACAGGTAGAAGCAACCTTGAATGTCAGGTTGTCAAAGGGGGAAATTTACAGACTGTGACCTGCAGAAGCTATGGGCTAGGGTGAATAAATCACAGATTTATGGGCTTTGCATCAATGGTGAGACACAAGCTGTGAGATTAGTCCTTAGTCAGATGGACCTGGACAGCCAGAAGACCAATGACTGCCCAGATAAGCCATGAGTTGTGGTTTGCTCTTAGTTGAGGGCGGGTGGTCCTTGCGAGAGCTTGACCGGCCATATTGTGTGGGGTGCAGTTATCTATTGGGTCCCTCGCCTGTTTTGCTTGAGTTTTATACAGCGTGACTTATGCTATAAATGTTGTTATATTTCTGAGGCTTGTGTGTTTTTTATGGGGATCATTTAAGTTAACTTGTACAACCCTTATAAACCATTGCTGCTCCTGAAGTGTGTATTAATTATTCTGCCATTGATTTCAGCAGAAATTGGCCTCTTAGGTGCAGTGTGTGCCCTACAGTAGCAGCTGTGACCAATAAAATTGACTAGCAATGTGGAGACATTTGACTGACTTTGTTCTCTTAAAAGGATTTTCTGAAATGTAAAAAAAGAATCTACTCTACATCTTGTCAGAAGAGTGCCACTTGTGTCCATGGGCTATGCTTGTTATCTCCTATTGGCACAATTCACGTAAATGTTGCAATACCAAACAAAACTAATGGAAAGGAATGGCACACTTTCTGGCAACAAAGCATACCCTCTATCCTAATCTCGATGACCTCTAAGGCTCTGTTCACACGCTGTGTTGCTGCATGCATTCCTGCATGCGTTTCTGCAGGGCTGTTCCTAGGCTAAGTTTCACTCAGGGCGGTGTGAAGAAATTTCGCCCCCCCCCCCTGTTCCCCCATTAACATGTTGTGCCAAGCAGCGACATACTGCATCACCATTAACCTGTACCTGAATACACAAAAAGCTATAAAACAAAGTTCTATGTATAAAGCTAGTAAATAATCTTACAATTACCAAATAATACTGCTACCAGTTGTTGGACTATCTAGTGTACTGGGAAACCCTGAGAAATATTTGCAGGGTGGAATGTGAAAAAAAAACGCATGTGTGCTATTCGGAGGTGGAGTGCTTTGTTTTTTAGAGAGTTCACTGTGTTATCTTTGTTTTATTTTAAAAAAGAAGAAAAAAACGTTTTTAGTTTACTTTTGTTGCCATTTTCTAAGACCAGTAAATTTATTAAAATTTATGGTCTATGGATCTATGTGAGGGCTCATTTTATGTGGACTGAAGTGTACTTTTTATGTGCTCCATATAGGGATACATGCAACTTTTAAATCGCTTTTATTCAAATGTCTTGCTGGGGTGAACAAAGTGCAATTTTGGCACTTTGTTTTTTTTTTAATTATACTCCATGTGTGGGATAAATAATTTTGTGTTTTATTAGCCCAAACTTTTATGGCTGCTGCTATACTAATGTTATTTTCTTTTTGGGCCGGTGTGCTCTTTTCCGGTGGTATATGCTTTCGCTGTGGGACTCAAGAACAGGGTAGACTGAAGGGAAAGCATATACTGCTGGTACACTGAGCAAACATAGCTTGCTCTATTAATCTTTATGGGGCCCATGGTAGCTACCTCGTGGTATGCATCCAAGTACCTTTCTTCATGGTAAATTGATTGTACAAAACACAGGCAAATACTGCTGTGTGAACTGCCCTTTACACAGACAGACACAGACTTACATTTTAAGCTGATTTCACATCATGGTAGTGCCCAAAGGTGCTGCAGGAGTCATTGCACCCCTGTGTGACAGAACAAATTAGTTGCTGGTAGGTGTGGGAAGGGCCCAGCACAGGGCAAGGAACTGAGCTTCCGACGCTTTGAGCCCTTTCCCCTGCACCCACTCTCTGACCTAACGATCTTTATCACACACAATCAGGGACAGAAAGGATGTCTGTTTGCACAGGAGGACTATATGCAGCACACAGCTTTAGCACAGAACTGTGCTCGGTGAACCCAGGCAGACCCCCTGCAGCACAGTGAGCCCTGTCCACGCCGTCTCTGCGCTCCGCCCACTCAGTCCTAATGCTGAGTACGCAGCGTCCGGATACTGTTTGCAGAGCCTGGCAGCCTGCTCCCTGAAGCCACGGGCTGCAATAATTAAAACCACTGAGCTGATCTGTTATCCCGAGTGGGCGGGCACTTCCCTTCTTGTGGGCGGCGCCCTTGGCGACTGCCCACCTCGCCCGCCCCAAGGAACGGCCCTGCGTTTCTCAACTGCATAAAAAACGCTGGTGGACAATGCATGTGTTTTAACACTGCATGCCTTTTATACATAAATACATGCAAGTGGGTTTACAATTCATTCAGATTTGGAACACAAAGTTGTTGTCTTGCCATGTTGTTTCACAGAGCCACAGACAACTTCACATTCAAGCTTTCTTCACTCTTCCTGGGTAGGCTGTGGGTGGTTCTTTAGCAATGATTAGCATCATCAGCTCCATCTTCCCAGCTCTGAATGCAGTGACATGATTGCAGGAAATGTAATCTGTAGTGTAGAAGGCTTTAGAGCTGAAAGGAAACAATCAAAAGTAAATAATCTCCTTTGTTTGTTAAAGGTAACACACTCTGTTCTCCAGCTGCCGCGACTCCTGTGTGTAGACCTGTGGTGACATCACTCCCTCCACTCAGATAAGAGAAAGAGCAGAGAGAGGAGGGCAGAGCAGGACAGGAACCAAAGAAATCTGTGTGCACGCAGAGTAGATAAAATCCATCTTATCTCCTGACCAGGGAAATATCAAATGTATTTGGAAAAAGTCTTCATTTACTGGTCCCTACATGTCGAACGCTAATCTTTGTAGTGAGGAAACCCCTTTAAAATCTGGGTTAATTAACCCCTTCCTGACAGACAGACATAATATTATGGCTATTAGTTTTTTTCTTCCGTGCCTGCCAAGAGCCACAACTTTTTTATTTTTTATCTACATTGACATATGAGAGCTTGGTTTTTTTCGGAACAAGATGTATTTTTTCTTGGTGTCATTGACAAAGAATAAACTGGGAAACTGTAAAAAAAAAAAAAAAATCTAGGTGGGTGAAATGTGAAAAACGTACTTGTGCCATGTTTGCAGTGGTTTTCTTTTTATGGTGTTCACTCTTCGGTATAAATTAAGTGTTATCTGTATTCTGCAGGTTGATACGATTCCGACAATACCAAATATATAGGGTTTTCTTTATGTTTTAGTACTGTTAAAAAATACAAACAGTTTCTTAAATTTGTTGCTACCAATAACTTTTATGTTCTTCTACTTATGGACCTGAGTGAGGGGGCATTTTTTGCAGGCTGAAGTGTCGTTTTTATTGGTACCATTTTGGGGTACATGCGACTTTTTAATCACTTTTATGGACTTTTATGGATGCGGCGATACCAATTATGTTTTTTGTATTTATAAAATGGCAAAAAGGGGGAGAATTTAAGCTTTTAATATTTTTTATTATTTTTCATACTTTTAAAGTTTTGGTTTTTTTTTAAACATGGAGTCCCCCTATGTGTACAGACGATGGGGGCTCAATCGTCTGTACATCCTTCTGTTGTATATAAAGAATGCAGAAGGGTGTACCAATATGTGGGCTATGGAAGCCTTTAATTGACTTTCAGCTGCCATGTTAATGCATCGGCACTCCATGATCTCGCCGCAATAAGGAACAGCACCGCGATTGCCGTGGTGTCTAAATGATTAAACAGCAGGGAACAGAGCCGGCTCCTTTCCCTGCTGTTAGCGGCGAGTGTCAGCTACAGATTTACTGATTCCGCTACATAGGACCTTACCGACACCATAACATACTAATGCGTCATGTGTCGGTAAGGGGTTAAGAAACGCATGCTTTTCGTAATTGCTTGCATTTTTGATGTAGTTCAAAAATGCAGCGTAAATGCAATGTGTGAACTGACCCTAATGGATAATATACTTTTCCAACTTGCAGCATTGCATACCCATCCAGCAGTAAATAATGGGTTAACAGTAACCTGAAGTTAAAACAGGAAGGGGTTTTATTCACTTTCCAGTAATGCTAATTGAGTTGGAGAGAGCCAGGTTCTCCTGCACAGAAGGATCATTACTCATTATTATGGATTTAAGATCTCACCCTGGATTCCATTTCCTGAAGGGTGCACCTAATGCAGATTGCCTTCATGGTCGGAGCTGTAAAGAGGCAGTTCAGTGTCCGCTTGTCTCGTGTGGTGTACTGTGGACCTGGCGACATTTTCATTTACACGTCTGGAATTACATATGAGATAGTTATCACTTCATGCCTGGTTTTTCCTATACAGCTGATAACCTTGTATACGAGGAGCTTCTCGGTGTCCTCTCACCAGCATCACCAAGATCGCGTTTCCTAATGCATAATAAACTACGAGTGTTTTTTCCCCTCTAAGGAAGATGCTATCAAATAATGGCCCGGGGTCAGTGTCTAATCCTGGCTCAATACATTATCTGTCCTTCTCCATTCTAAATTTATAATAGTCTCAAAGCAACATATTATGCAAAATTGCCTTTGATACAGGATGGGAATCAAAACGTTACTCACCGCCGTATTGATAGGGATTTGTTGTGATGAATGTATCCTTAGAAGTAATTATTGGAATTGATTCAGAATTTGTTCCTTTTACATGAAGAGAATTTTAGCCCAAGTCTTCTTTTACTGTGTTATACGTATTCCTGGAAAAGCTAGGGTGTCACCCAATGTGTCCAATGCAGCCATTAAAGGGCTGATACCCAGTTTTTCCAAAATACTGAACAGTAGATCCCAGTTCACATTTGCAGTGGAGATTTTGTTTGGAGCCTCCATAACAAATTTAGTCAGAAATTATGTACAAAATAGCACTTTTTTCCATCCAAATGATGGACATGACAGAAACCCTATAGACCCCATTGTAGTCAGCGGTTTCCGCCATGTGCATCATGAAACAGATCCAACATCGCTGTTAATTTCGGTTTTCTGCTCTTATGCTGGAATAGAAAATCAGGTCTGGATCTAGACTTAGACAGACAATATGTGCAGGGCATTGGAACATCGGATATATATCATGATGTTACCTGCTAGACTAGGACTCATCAAAATTGCACTGCCTGCCATATTAGTTGTCATCCCTCACCCATAAGCCAGAATGGCTACAGAGATTTATTTTTAACATACCCTTTTAAAAACCATTTTATTTTTTACTCCTTACAATAGATGTCTTTGTTAGAAAGGCATAAATGTCACAATTGCATATACACTCTGTATATGATAGGAAACTCCCCTGTGACCCATACTTTTAGGTTTTCTCTTTAAAGGGTTCTTTTTATTTGTTATAGGGCTCACAACTGTAGAATATTAAACTTTGCTGTTCATACTTGATGCTTAACCTGCTGTGGAAAACCAGGCAAAGAGCCCTGTCCTCACCTATTCCCGGCAAACCATTTGATGTTCATTGATCACATGGCCTCACTGAATGTTACCTCACACTCTTTGGCTGTGCTTTGAAGCCAGGCTCAGCTCAGGAACACTTCCCTGTAGTGGGCATTACCTGAGCAGAGAAGGATCTGGCTGCATTCATTTTTTCCAGCCTATAGTTTGAAAGTGAATAGAAGTAATTACATTAGAGTAATTAAAGGGGAAGGGGAACAGTTTGTTTATCTTTGAGTTCTGCTGGCAGAACTTAGTAACAGTAATGGGAGTGGACAGCAGTTCAGAGCAGGGGGATTGTGTACTGCTTTCATGAAAATGATGACTGCAGCTCTGTACAGTTTACCTAGTGACTCATGAGTCCTAGCTACTATCATTATCATAACAGCAAGTACAGAGCTGGGGGGATTACACACTAATGTCAGCACATAGACTCTAGCAGTGTTAACTGTGGAGGGAAGTCCTAGATTGCAATGCAGCGTGGGAGTTGTAGAAATTAGATCTTGGAGAACTACTTACACTCCCACAAGCAGGAAGTTTCACTGTAAAAAGTGAATCTTATGATAGATGACTAAGGACGCAAAAGTAAAAAAAGAAACACATGAATGTAGTGGACTATCTTGACTTCCCAATATAAATGCTGTTTATAGTGTCCTATAAAATCTTTAAACTCCCGGAAAAGCCCTTCAAGGTAAAACAGATACACCTCATTATTCATGGTGCAAGGCCTGATGGGGGCCATTTTTAGTTTGTGTGAATCGATATGTCATATTTTGCCCTTGAAATGGAAGTGTGTTTAAGGATGCCATAAGGCTATTGAGTGTGGTCGTGTTTTACCTGCTCATATTGAAGTGAGTTTAAGGATATGATGAAGCTATTGAGTGTGGTTATGCTTTACCCCCTCAGTTGGAAGTAGGTTTAAAGATATGATAAGGCCATTAAGTATGGTCATGCTTTTATCCCCTCAGATGGAAGGCAGTTTAAGTATGTTATAAGGTATTTAAGTGTTCTCTACCACCTCAGATTCTGCACTTGGCAGAACATAATAGGGCAGATATGCTATAACAATTGTACTACAATTTCAGTGAATTTCACAGCAAATAAAAAGGTGTACATGCCGTGCACCACATGTATTATGTGTTTTAGATACTTTTCGTATGCTTCCTAAAAAAAGAGCATGACTTAGCACAAACGGGCATTGTTTAACAGAAAATGTCCCAAAATGTAAAATTGGAAAAAAAATACAAGTACTAGTACATCTCAAAAAATTAGAATGTCATTGAAAATTACAGGGGTTCTCCAGGACTATAATTTTATTTGTTATAGGGCTCACAAATGTACAGGCAGTCCCCGGGTTACAAACGGGATAGGGATTGTAGGTTTGTTCTTAAGTTGAATTTGTATGTAAGTCACAACAGGTATATTTATTAAATGTAACTCCAGCACAAAATGTTTTTTTTCCGTTTCGGATAGTGCAGGGAAGGGTTTTAACATTAGTTTTGTTCACCTCATTTTCACCTCATGTGCTGCTGAGGCATGCTGAAACATGTCGTTCCACAGCTACTGTCTGCTGTGGAACATGGAACTACAGGTGCCAGCATGCTCCATAAGTCACCGTTTGTAACTAGGGAACAGATGGAAGTCTGAACGGTGTAAGTTGGGGACTGCCTGTATTATATTAAACCTTGTAATCCATACTGTAATGAGTCTATACATATATGGGTTTCTCTATTTGACTTAAATTATTAATATCAATTATCTTTTCAGTGATATTCTAATTTTTAAGATGCACTAATGTATATGAGTATATACATATATATATATATATATATATATATATATATATTTATTTAAACGAAGCCAACAAAAAAGTGGTGTAAAATTGGACAGTAGTATGTCAGAAAAGAGGCGTCGCCACAGTACATTTAAATGGGGTATACAGTGCTCCTGAATGTATGAACCTGTCATATGTGGGTTCATAAATCTGGCGTGTTGTATGCATTGTATAGCATAGCATACCTTAGGCACGTAACTTAGGTGCATGGTGTATCTCAGGTGCATAGCTAGCATAAGTTAGGCGCATAACAGGTGCATTCAAATGTGTCATGTCTGGAGCAAACTGTGCCTGGTTTGGATATACAACAGTTCATACATATATAGAATAGGGCTACAACAGTTTTGTGGTGCAAAATACACCCAAAAAAATGTCGCAGCCGAAATATGACATGTCGCCCTTAGTGTGAACAGTCTGCCCCAGGTATGAATTTTAACCGTGTCTCTTTAAATTCCTGCAGCCAGTTTTCTTCAACATTGGTTTCTTGTAGTTCAGTCTTCGTGTGGCTTTTCTATAAAGATGCTTATATTTAATGTAGACAAAGAAATTCAAATGAACAGATAACGTGAAAGGGAAACCCATTTAATATGCGACTAATAGGATTTGCTAGCTTTTATGGCACGCATCCACCACTCTCTTTCCTAGCGTTGTATTGTAATAAACTGTATATATCTGTGGCTTGTAAAAGCTTGCTCCTTCCAAGTAATAGAAGGCCACTAAATTCAGCTTTTATTTCCTTTAATCCCTGCATAGATTGTACTGGCTTCAATGTTACTACGCTATTGTTCCCCAGCATGCCGTCCAGCTACCTGCTCCTACTGAATTAGTTCTAAAGTGCCTTGTGCCTTGTTTTTAGCTTTCTGCTTGGCCAGGTAGAAATATCTGTTCTTATTTTGTAGGTATGGAAACTGTACTGCAGGGCGTGACTCAGATACTTGGGTAACTTGGTAAATACAATGCATGACTTGTCATCCAGAGCTGTATTCACAATTCTGCAGACTTCAGATCTGGAATCACCCAGCATTCCCTGCTGTTTCAGTCTCTGCAGAGTGCTGTCTCTGGTGAACCAACTTTCTGCAAAATTGTAGAAAATGTCATCTTTACACCAAGTCCAGTCGCACAATGAAGGAAGAGCTGCCTTCCTGCTTTATAGGAGTTCAGCAAAGCTGTTTGTGTCTGACAAGTTTGCTTGTTTCTCCAAAAATTACCAATCAACTACATTTTGCGTAGAAAGGTTCCCTCAAAAATATGTTCATTATATACATGTTATGATCGTGCCCGACAGACCCTCAGCTGTGTGCTCTAATCGGCAGCCATGGCTGGTGCGCCGTAAAATGTGGTTTATGACGCAATGCTTTCACTAGTTTGAACTTTGTTTTTACTTATCTGCAGTGCTAATTGATTCCTGGCCGACGCCCTTGGTCAGGAATCATCCAGGACTCCACTAGTTAACCTGGTTTCTTGCTGATCTTGTTGATTGACAGTCCTGTATTCCAATCTGGTCTTGTGTTCCATCCACCTATCACCTCCCTTTTGTTTTCTCATGTTCCCTATATAAGGAGTCCTCTACCTCCCATCCTTGCCTGCTATAGAGGTCTTTCTGCTTGTAGCTAGCTCTTCCTTTTGCATTAGCCTTTCTGGTATCTGACCCTGCTGTTCTACTGACTATTCTCTCTCTCTGTGATTTTGTACTGCTTGGCCTGACCGGTATTGACCTGGCTAGTCGGACCCCTCTTATTTGTGATCTGTCTATGTTTGTCTGTGTCTTGTGTCTGCACTTATTTAGTGTAGCTGCTAGTCTTCTGGTTGGGGCCAACCTACTAAGCAGTTGGGCACCACCAAAAGGAAAGGACAGTGGTTGGGACCAGTGTCAGGGCCTCCCTCTGTTCGTGTGCCCCTGACTGGTCCCTAACAATACATTTTAAAATCTGTACCTCTGTGCTAGACATCTGGTAAATCCATCCAGAGATTTTACAGTCATATGCCAGACATACACACCGTATGTAGTGTGAACAGTGACTTGGCCATCGTGGTACAAAAAAGTTTCATATGGAAATGACCTTACGGTCTAGTACTGGGGTTCTGTAGAGGGAGGAGATGCGAACCTCATTGGAGTCTTTCCTAGGAGACTTTTAGGGCCTCACCAACACAGTGCAGTCAATATGATTAACCCCTTTCTGACAGCCAGTCATATTTTTTTTCCTCCTTGCCTTCCATAACTTTTTTTTTTTTTTTCCCTTCCCATCTACATAGACATTTGGGTGTTTGCTTTTTGCTCCGTAGCTCCTATGCTCCATGATGGTGTATCCATATGCCACATGCCGGTAATGGGTTAAAGTTTTTTTTTTTTGCTATTGAAAATAAATTTTCATTCACCCTCTTATGGAAGTTAATAGAGGGGGATCTTCTGTTCAGGATCCTTTTCTTTTGGTTAAAATGTGGAGTTTGCGTGAACATAAGTTTTTAGATACGTGTTTGGATCTGTCTTTTCGGACCCTAAGGGCATGTCCCCGCGGCACCTGTTTGCGGCCGGTTTTTCAGGCGGTTTGCGGTTTTGCAGACCGTCTGAAAAACCAGCCGCAAACGAGCACAAGCGGTTTCTAGGGAAAACCCGTGCAGCAGTCCCCACTTAGTGGATTTTCCGCCCGTGGGCCGCCCGAAAAAGATTGTACATGTTCATTCTTCCGGACGGTTTTCGGATGGAATATGTGCATGTGAAGGGGGGAGGGCTTTTATCTGCTCATCACGGAGAAAAGCCTTCCCCTCTGCGGCCGTGTTCACGGCACAAAAACCGAACAAATACCGGATAAACCAACCGGTATTTGTTCATTGTCGTGAAAACGGACCCTAAACGGATCCAAACACGTATCTAATAAATAGCGATGTAATTTACATTGCTTTTACTGTGAAACACGCATAAGCAGTCACACGAGTGATCACCGATGCGTGTCTCATTGCATCTTTCGAATCCGTTCCAAGAATTGACATGTCAATTCTTGGTCCGAAAGACGCAGCAGGAGCCCTATAATAAACTATAGGGTGCGATCCTGCCGCATCCAACACACATCCAAATACGCAGCTGCCTGTTGGATCCGTTTAGGATCCGATCGCTGCTGCGTTTTTGGATGCGATTTTCGGATTTAAAACGGATCCGAAATGGGATCCAAAAAACGCTGTGTGAACAACCCCTTACTCTGGAGGACCTCTCCTGTTCTGCATTACACAGACAACCCATTGACCTGACTGTTCACTGTGTAATACATTATTTTCCCTGTGGTCAGGGGCGTTGCTAGGGTCCTAAAACATCCGGGGCTCGGGCCCTTTGTGTTTTTCTGTGTAGGGCTGGGTTCACACGACATTTTTCACGCCTCATTTTGAACTGCGGATGTTTTTTTACAGAGAAAAACCTTGTGTTCCTGTCACTAATTTTCTGCACATTCCACACAGATCCCGTCCATCTCCTCAGCAGTCACTGTACAGTAAAAATCACCAATGACAAATTTACTTTTTCAGAACTTCTCACCTTCATATGATAATACCCCTAAACAGTCACCAAAACATACACCGATACATGGAGCAAATCTACCAGACAAGTGATTGTTACTAAAACGCTCCTACAAAACCAAGACCCAAAACTATTACTACTTAAGGCTCAAATAATCCTGCCAGACCCCACATGTGACTATCAGCTGTACACAGGCTCTGATTACATATACCACCACCATACAGGGACCAGATAGTGGTAGACACCAGTGTACACAGACGCTGAGGACTGTATATTACCCCATACAGGTGCCATATAGTGGTAGTTACTAGTTGTATGTAGACTCTGCAGAAATATAAGTGATTACCCTGCAGTTACATTTAGTAACTCACCGGAGACGTCTTTTCTGATCAGCGTCGTTCACTTTCCCTTTTCTTCTCCATCCGGTTCACACCTTCATGCTGATTGCTCCCGGCCAATACTTGTCCCTGAGGATTTGGACACAAATATCTTAGAATCCTCACATTTCCAGCAACTCCTTAATTATAGGTATAGCAGTCCCTTCAGTTAGGTATATAGGGGCACTGAAGCAGTATATAGGGGGGCACAGGCAGTATATAGGGTGGCACAGGCAGGTATATAGGGGCACTGGCAGGTATATAGGGGCACTGAGGCAGTATATGGAGGCCACAGGCAGTATATGGGGGCCACAGGCAGGTATATAGGGGCACAGGCAGGCATATGGGGGCCACAGGCAGGGATATGGGGGCCACAGGCAGGGATATGGGGGCCACAGGCAGGGATATGGGGGCCACAGGCAGGCATTATCGGGGCACAGGCAGGGATATGGGGGCCACAGGCAGCCATTATAGGGGCACAGGCAGCCATTATAGGGGCACAGGCAGGGATATGGGGGCCACAGGCAGGGATATGGGGGGCCACAGGCAGGGATATGGGGGGCCACAGGCAGTATATGGGGGCCACAGGCAGGCATTATAGGGGCACAGGCCGCATATGGGGCCACAGGCAGGCATTATAGGGGCACAGGCAGCATATGGGGGCCACAGGCAGGCATTATAGGGGCACAGGCAGTATATGGGGGCACTGAGGCAGGTAAACGCTTTGAAAATAACAACATTAATACTCACCTTAGCTCCCCCGGCGAGCGCGCTCCGTCCTCTTCAGCCCGCGCTCCTCCGGCAGCTCCTCGGGCGCACGGCCTATGACGCGCTGTGCGCCCGAGGACAGGCAGCGTCGCGATGACGTGATGTCATCGCGACGCTGCCGGCTGAGGCGCACGGGGCCGCGGCGGGTCCTCAGCGCTGTGAGGACCCGCGGGCCCCGCTGTGTCGGACCTGCGGGTCCGACACTGTCTGCGGGGCAGGGAGCGCTCGCTCTCTGCTCCGCAGAAGCCCTCAGCTGAGTGTGCGTCCAGCGGACGCACATGCAGCTGAAGAGCCAGTCGGTGCTCCGGCCCAGCGCAGAGGCCTGGAGCCCGGGAGACTCGGGGCACAGGCTGTTTTATTCGGGGCCCGAGCCCCGAATAAAACAGTCTAGCGACGCCCCTGCCTGTGGTGGAATTACAGGGTAATTGAACACTTACGAACAGAGTTCCCCACAGATTACAGCTGATCTCTGAAAAAATTTGGTAATCAGTTTATTGTCAAGGCAACTTTTTCAGAAGTAGGGATTGTAAAAAGCAGAGAATCCCTTTAAGTATACCATGTGTATATCCACCAAGCCTATTCCGTATTGCAGTAATTAGGATTGTACGATTGCTATAATAATGTAACGAATAATATAGCAATGTAAAAAAATGTAAATTGTAACGGGATTATTTGAATTCACAAACACCTAACCTTATGTAAGACAGAAGGGCAATGATCATCATAATCCAAGGGCTGTCACGCCCAAAATGTGTCTGTCATTTCACCTGCGTGTGTGAGTTTTGTTGCCACAGTGCTGCTTTAACTTTTTGCAATAAACAAAGTAGTTTTACCGGAACTGGACTCGGGATCATTTGGCGGTACCCGTCCCTATGAGGATCGATGCCCGGATATCCGTTCGCGTTCTTATGCATTTCCGCTAGACTGGCGGTGAGCCCAGAGTGGTGAACTACGCCGAGAGGATCCTCGGCAAAAATTTATACAAGCAAGTCCGCATAAGGTGAGCTGTGCAATTTTGTTATTAATGATAATCATAGCATAGCGCCAACATATTTGCAGCACTTTACAATTTAGAGGGTATGGCCGTGTTCACACGGCTTATTCCCGATGGATTTGTGAGCCGTATTGAGCTCACAAATCCGCCGTGAATAAGGGGCGGGGCGGGGCCGGAGTTCCCGGCCCCATAGACAATGCATTATCTACGGCGCTTCCGCGCCGTAAATAATGTGTGTGTCACTTTCTCCCCCCGCGCCGGATTCGCTGAGCGGGGAGGAGCGACGGAATCCACTGTTCTCTATGAGAGCAGTGGATTACCGTAATTGCTGCCGCGGATTGGCGCCGTACTGCAGCGCAAATCCGGCGCGCAGTACGGTGCCAATCCGCGGCAGAATAAGCCGTGTGAACGAGGCCTATAAGTACAGACAAACCAAACATAATACAGTGAAAAGCTACTCACAGATCAGACACAAGGGGCCACATGTATGAAACAGTTTTGGTCTAAAACTCACTTTTTTCCCCATAGGTTTCTATGTGGAAAAAAGTGAGTTTTAGACCAAAACTGTTTCATACATGTGGCTCAAGGTGTGAGGGTCTTGCTTGCAAGAGCTTACAATCTATTAAAGAGAACCTGTCACATAGTTTTTGCCCCCCTTGCTGAGGACAGCACAAGCTAGTGTCAGACCTGCTGTTTCCAGCGCTGTGTCCCTTATTCTGTAAGATGCTGTAGTTTTAGGCCATGTTCACACGGCTTAAAATGGGCCGTATTTCGGTCCTTAATTACGCGCCAAAGTGCGCCAATTACGGGCCGAAAACGGCCCATTCATTACGGTAATTCACAGTTCTCATAGAGAACTATGGATTACGTCTCCTCTCCCCGCCCGGCGAAGCCGCCGGGCAGGGAGATAATTGACATGTCACTTTCTAGCGGCGTATACGCGCCGCTAGCAGTGATTGTCTATGGGCCGGCGAAGTGCCGGCCCCCCGCTCCCGCCCCGCCCCCGTCCACACGGCGTAATTGCGGGGCGTAATTACGCCCTGCAAATACACCATTTGAACATGGCCTTAGAGTATTGAATGCTAAAATCTGATGTTTTCAGCCAGAAGAGTAATTTTAAGAGTCATTCAGAGTCATTCGAGTTTCAGTTTTTTTCAAACCCCGCCCATCTGAGAATAGCCCCGCCCACCTCAACTGATAAACCTATTACTTTGAATAGGTAGAAACATGTGAATTACTGTCAGTGGGCGGGGCTAACCTTTGGTGGGTGGGGTTAACACCTGCTCATGAATAAGATTTGAGGGGTATATACTCTAAAACTGCTGCATGTTACAGAATAAGGGACACAGCGCTGGGAACACTAGCCTGTACTGTCCTCAGCAAGGGAGGCACAACCTATGTGACAGGTTCTCTTTAAGGTGTATGAGATGAAGGGTGAGAAGTCCTTGGTTTACATAATGGTCCAGCCATGTTACATAAGTATGGGGTAGTTTACATAAAAAGTGGATGAACCTGTCACCCTACCACCCTATATACAGATAGGTCCCTGTGAGGGCCCAAGTGCAGGGAGTGACAGAAGTGTGTGACTGAAAGCAGTGGGTTAGTAATTAGGGCAGTAGTGGTATATAAGTCACTGTATTGAGTATTGGGTTAAAATATCTCCTCTCCTGCTTCTCATTGTGCCTTGGACAGCACATCCCATGTTCTGCTTTCTGCTGTAGAAGATATCACATTGGACCTGCACAGCTATTGATGTAGATGTCCTATTATCTGATCCTTTCCACCAGAAGATGATGTATAACCGGTGTAGGTTTTTTTTATCCTGCCTGGACGATATTTTTGGGGAGTTTATGAAAAGAAAGTGAGATTCTCATTTAGTGGCTCTGCATCGTATTTTTTTCTGCATTTACACATCTCACTGTAGACCTGCATTGCAGAGCTGTCTTGCTTTTTCATGTTGGTAAAGTCATAGCAGTGAAAAAGTCAAACTTTGTATTTAAGCTGAGTAAAATGGGTTCTCGGTCTTTGTGACACATGGGCGGGCACGCTGTTGCCTCTTTTTTTCTACCGTGACATATTTGGCCTTGTAAATCTTCACATCCAGCATTGTGTGTAGATAAATTGCGTCTCAGAATGGATTTGGTCTATACCTCTGGTATTAAGAAGCTTTATTATAAGACTGCAGCACAAAGCAGGTAGCAAGAGATAACAATCCCCCGAATCCATTTTGTTATTATACCAGTTTTCTTTACTTAAATCTTCCAAAGTTTGCATTGAGCTGCTGAGGTGGCTGGCAACCTAGAGAAGCTTGTGTACACAAGCAGTAGATACAATCTCATCTATCTCCTCAACAAAGCAAAATCAGAAAAGCAATGTATTTGGTAATAGTCTTTCTTTACCTTTACCTACATGTTACAAACTAATCATTGTGGTGAGAAAATCTTTTAAAGCAGATTTCATGATCTTCTTTTTGTCACGCATGGTTTAGTTGCTTGTTGTTTTAAATCATTCTGTATTTCATATAATGTAATTGACTCTCCTCTTCCCAGCAAGCTTGAGCTGGGCTCAGGGGAGTAGCTATAGGGGGTGCAGAGGTAGCAGTCGCTAACGGGCCCTGCAGCTTGAGGGGGTCCAAAAGACCTCCTGCCATATAGAAAGACATCAGTAATCTAAGTAACAAATGGTAGCTGGGGGGCCCATTTTGACTATTTGCATTGGGGCCCAGGAGCTTTAAGTTACACCTCTGGCTGGGCTTGTGCTATTGTGTAGTAGTCTATCTGAACAAGAAGAGTTGCAGTGTAAAACAGGGGAAAGGAACTGACACTAAGCCTCGAGTAAGGCAGAAAGGTAGTGTCCTAGGTCCTTGGAGACAGTGCAGCTAAACTGTAGTCACTAGTCTAGCTGTGCTCTAATAGAAATGTCCCTGCTGATCCAGTGGTCATAATAGGTGATGCAAAGGCAGTTTATAAAGGGGGTTTCTCATAATGTTTCACAGAGTCACAGCCATTTTCAGACTCTTACTCCCTTGTCAGGCTGTGGGTAGTTCTTTAGCACTGATTAGCATGCTTAGCTTCTCTATAACTAGTTGAGTGTTCGGGCCCGTTTACACGGCGGAGGACAGATACCGGTCGCTTTATCCGACCGGTATTTGTCCGGTTTTTGTGTCGGCTTTTCTCCGTGATGAGCGGGAAAAAAAGCCCTCCCCCTTCCCATTCACATGTTCATATTCTGTCCGAAAACCTGCCGGAAGAATGAACATGCACAATGTTTTTCGGGCGGCCTGCGGTTAGAAAAACCGCCAGGCGGAAAACCTGTGCAGTGGGGACTGCTGCACGGGTTTTCCATTGTGTTCGTTTGGGGCCGGTTTTTCAGACGGTCTGCAAAACAACAAACCATATGAAAAACCGGCCGCAAACCCATGCCGTGGGGACATGCCCTTACAGTGACATAATCGCAGGAGATTTAATCATATTACACAAAGCTAAAGAGCTCCAAGGAGTAAAAGCAAGCGCTTTTCGAAGGTAGACAATGAAATCTTGTTAGGGGCCGTTTACACGGCACAGTGCAATCACCGGTCGGAAATCCCGACCGGTATTTGCACTGTTTTGCAGCCGTGCAGACGGCCGCCGGGGGTCAGCTTTTTTCTGCTGTTTGCGGAGAAAAGCCCTCCCCGCTCGCTTTGAGATGTACATATTCCACCCGAAAACTGAACGGAAGAATGAACATGCTCAATGTTTTTTGGACCACCAGCGGGCTAATAAACTGCCCGGCGGAAAACCCATGCAGTGGGGACCGCTGTGCAGGTTTTCCATTAAGGTCCATTTTAAAAGTTGACACCCGATTTACAGACAGTTTTCAAAACCGAAAACCATCTGTAAAACCGGGTGAAAACCCGTGCCGTGGGGACAAGCCCTTAGAGATAAAGACTGTGCTCTGTCCGACAATGATAACGTCACTCCCTGCTCTCTGTCTAATCGGAAAGGGAGATATGGATGGTAACCTAGAGACACTTGTGTGCACTCGGAGGAGATAAAATCTCTCTCATCTCCTGACCAAGGCAATAGCAATGTATTTAGTAAAAGTCTTCAATAACCTTTCCCAACATATTAAAAGCTAATCATTGTAGTGAGCACATTGAGCTCATTAATCCAGCAATATGGTGTGTGACTACAGGTTCCAGCATGTCCAATCAGTATTCATAGAGCTGTAACCTACTTTCCACCCAAGCAAATGTTTTATATCTTTAGTTGAAGTTCTGCCTTTTGTTCCTGGCAACCATCATGTTCTTTATCTTCCTAACTTTTATTTTAGCGGTATCTGATTCTGTCAGTGGTAACTTTAGTGCAAGTGTTCTGCAGCAGCCTTTGTTTGCATTATGTTGGAAGCTCGGCTTCAGAATGAGGATGTTAAGAGTCTTCTAAAACATAAAGCTTATATTGAAGCGGGAGATGGGCTTAGGTGCTTCTGTTGTGCTCTGTCTCTTGCACTTGTGGAATGAATAGAAGACGGCTGTATTTAAAAGCTCTGATTAGCTTCGTTCCCAAAGTGAATACTCCTAGCACACTCCAAAGAGCCCCCCCTCCCAATCCGTTGTTACTTTTGCCCTCATTATATGCCGCAATTGTAGGTTTGGAGAAAGGATGAAAGGAGATGTATTAAAAAAAAATTCTCTTACGCTTTCTTCTCACATTCCTGGAAAGGTGACGTGGAAAAAAAAGACATTTTCAATGTAGCCATGAAAGGAAGCTGTCAGCCCATTATGGGGAGAATACCTGCAACAGAGGGGAGCCCTGTGACTGATCTGCAGGCAACTATTCTGTAGAGGGACATATACAGCAGCCGCTGTTGGTGGATCTGACTCCTTACATAAATGATCCTTTTAGGTTTGTAATCAGCATCCTTGTGTACATGTATAGTATCAATAGCCCTACATTCCTTTATTCTCGCCTCTAATTCTCCACAAAGTCTGATAATCTGGTAGTTGTTTCAGAAATGTAGATCATCACAAGTAAGGAGAGCTAGTTAAATTAATTAATCATCTGATAAACTGGCATTCATTAGATTCCATTGATGTTGGATTAAAGGAATTATACTTAAAGGGGTTTTGCCAGGAAGTGAGTTGCTTTCCTCTTATCTGGCTCAGGAGAAAATATAAACAAATCATGAACACTGCAGAGGGTAGAGGGAGGAGGCTGAGCAGCAAGGAGCACAGAGGGAGAAGTAAGGGAGCGTCTGCAATGTTCACTCAAATAATAACAGTAAAACCAGTGGATTGTCTATACAGCCTAAAGCCTCATACACTGCACTTTCTCCACTGTCCCTTGGGAGCTCATTCATGTTACCTCTCATCAGATAAGAAGTGCAGACAACGCAAGCACGACCAGATCAGCTCCTCAGTTCCTGTCAGCTGGAGCTGGTCTTGTCTAATTCAAACTTTTAAGTAACTAAGGACATGTAAAGAAAGCTGTACCTCTCAGAGGCTTCACTTTTTGTAATCATATATATTTATAAAAGTGATTATATAACCATTTTGGAGGATCCCACGTCAACATTACATCATGGCAAAACCCCTTTAAATGCCAAAAATTTTGCTGTTTAGCTGTTACCAAGATTAGGAAAAATACATTCTTTCTGATAAAATGTTGCCCATGGTTGAATACTATACTTTCAGGGTTTGTCCCCACAGCAAGGGTTTTTGGACTTTTTTTCAGAAGGTTTGCGGTTTTAGAAACCGTCTGAAAACCTGCAAGCAACACTCCCCCATAGACTTCAAGACTTTGGGTTTTTGCAAAAAAAAGTGAAGAATGAACCCACCTATAGTGAGAGTGTTTTTGCAGGTCTTTTTGCACTTTTTTAACACAGGAAGGTCCCTCAAAGCACTTCAGTGTCAATAAGAGTCTATAAATCGTCTTTTTAGCCTGAACTAACCAAATGTTTATGCTGTTAACATGCACATGTGCTTAAAGTGAAAGGGAAAAAGTTGGCCTTGTGCACCATTGTTAAATTGTGAAGATAAAAAAATCACATGGTTTCTTGCACCAATCAGGAACACTTTTCAGCTTGAAAAACCATCCAAAAACTGCTGGGAAAACTGGGACAAAAACAGTGACAAAAATAGTTAAAAAACCACTGAAAAACAGACCGTTTTTAGTGACCAAAACAGTCCAAAAACCGGTTGTAATGAACGGTACTGCTGATGTCAAAACAGAGCTGTTTTTGTCCTTTTCCGTGTAAACGCACCATTAGGACTTGTCCCCACGGCACAGAGCAAATACCAGTCGGATTATCCAACCGGTATTTGCTCTGTTTTTTGGCGTGGAGAAAAGCCCTCCCCTTTCACATTGACTTGTTCATATTCCGCCCGAAAATCGGGTGGAAGAATGAACATATTCTAGGTTTTTTGGACCACCGACCCGGCGGAAAACGCAGTGGGGACTGGCGCATGGGTTTTCCATAGAGATCCGTGTAAAAGTTTGTCAACCGGTTTACAGACGGTTTTCAAAACCGAAAACCATCTGTAAAACCGGCTGAAAAACTTGCCTGTGGAGACAAGCCATTAAGGTGTTCTGATTGATTCGGATGTAAAATAATCTTCCAAGCTCCCCATGGTGGCGACTGAAGGCAGACAGAATTTTATTATTTGATTCTATATCTATGCAGGGAATCTGCAGCACTTTATCAGAAAATAAAAAACAGGTCAAATTGCTGTAAAAATACATTATGAAAGTAATCAGCACAGAATTTTGGACCCATTTTGTGGCTAAAGGTTGACATACAGTTTAAGGAAATGCTGAAAACATTACCTGGTGGGAGTACACGAAAAACAAAATTGAGAATTCAATACAAATATCAAACTCCCCATGTAAGTGACCAGGACTCAGTCAGGACAGGCTTGATATAAAATATATATATATTCATTGATGGTAAGCAGAGATATTGAAAACATTGAATAATAAAAAGTTGTAATTGATAATTAACCTTCCCTTGCAATATCCTTTGGTTAATCATAACTAAATAATACACTGCAATTGCTTTTTACTTAGTCAAGATTCCCCATTTACACCCAACCACCATTCCCCACTGAAGTTGCTGCTCTGAAGTTGTAGTTTTTACAAGAGCTATAGAGCCACAGCTTTGAGTCCACCGTTGTATGTAATATACTATCATAGGGGTGTAGGTTATCTGAAGATGGAGGTGTTTTGAATGTATCTTCTCCCAAAGAAAATTAGTTTTCTATATATCTTAATAAACCTAAATTTTCAGGGCTGTTGCCAGTGACAACATGCTGCATTTTAATACGCTTTCCTGACCTACTTCTACTGCTTGTCTATGGCTGCCCAGTCTGACCGTGACCTTCCCAGAACATGCTCAGGTTTAATAATGCAGGGTAGTGGGATTCATAGAGAATGCCTAATATGTAACGCAGCACTATTTAACTGTATAATGTAAATGACACTGCTGTAGGAAGAAGCAGCAGATACGCAATAACCACCAGGATATCGGGAGCAGACATGTGGCACATAATCACATTATGGCTTCATATCCTCATTTCTCTGTAATATAAAGTTTCATGTCATTCTCTATTGATTTAGTAAAATCAGCCTACAGGGACGTGATACATAAGAGAAGTAGTAATGCAAGCTGAGGCCTGGTTCACATCAGCATGGGAGGTTTCTTTCAGAGCCTCTGTCACAGATTCCATCCAAAATGATGGCAAAAATAGAATAGAAGAAAAAAATTCATGGGATGTATTTTTGCAGTCTGTTCTAGTATCTATGTAAGTTGTAATATGTTTAAGATGTAACTGTAGTCTGTAGTCACACTTATCTATTTGATTGATTATATGTAAAGAGATTGGATTACTGTGTGTTGCGGATAGCAGGAATTCTGCTACCATTTCATCTTTTCCAGCTTACTAGATCAGATGAGGCGGATGCTGTGCAACTGCCTCAAGTAACTCTCTGGTCTATCAGCTGACCATGCACACAGGTGAGCTTGATAACATAAGAGTGGTTAATTGCTAGCCCTTTATAAAGCAGAGTTTCACTTTTTAGCTGGTTGCTGTCTATGCTGGTAGCTGAGAGATTGTGTCTTCGAGCTTGTTACATTCAGTCTTGTTTTGGTTTCCTATCTGTTCCCAGTTATTAGAGCCCTGCTTGTCTTAGACGTCTGTGGCTTCTGTTTTGGCATGTATCAGTCTTGCAGTATATTCTATTCCTGAGTTCTCTTCAGTAGTTTTGAGCTGATTCAGTAGCGCTAACATAGTAAGGGGCTGGTAAGGATATTTCTAGAGGTGGAAAGGGTACGAGATGTCGGTTGTCAGGGTCAGTTTAGAGTAACAGGTTGGAATGAAGTAGGGAAGTTACGTCGTTCGGGTCTGTGCCTTTTGCGTGTGTGCTTCTGGATTAAAGTATGTACCATCCATTATCCTTGGCGCAATACCGCCCGGGATAATGCAAGTCCTATGGGGCGGAGAGGGGCGCCCCCGCTGCGCTCCGGCCCCGCCCCCGCCCCACCCCTTATTCACGGCGGATTTGTGAGCCGCATTGCGCTCACAAATCCGTCGGGAATAAGCCGTGTGAACACGGCCTTAGACGTCTGTGGCTTCTGTTTTGGCATGTATCAGTCTTGCAGTATATTCTATTCCTGAGTTCTCTTCAGTAGTTTTGAGCTGATTCAGTAGCGCTAACATAGTAAGGGGCTTTGGTAAGGATATTTCTAGAGGTAGGAAAGGGTCAGAGATGTCGGTTGTTAGGGTCAGCTTTAGGTACAGGTTAGGAATGAAGCTAGGGAAAGTTAGTTGTTAGGGTCTGGTGCTTTATGGTGTGTTGCTTCTGGATTCAAGTAATGTACCATTCCATCTACATCCTTGCCCTTGTCATTGTCTGTCGTGCTGTCCACCATCCATTTGTAGGTTTCTACTGTTATTTTTTTGATATACGCTTCGTATTATCTCGTCCAAAACCTCGGCGTGTTTTTAGACGTGTTTCTCAGTGCATTTTTTATGCAGTTTTGGAGCATTTTTCGGTGCGGTTTTTGCCCAGGCTATTAATTTGTATGGGTGAAAACAGTGTTAAAAACCTCATCCAAAACTTCCACAAAACCCAAAACCTCTTCTGAAGAAGGGTGTTTTAGGTGAGGTTTTGATGCTGTTTTAGGTGCTGAAAAATCAGTGTCCAAACCGCATCCAAATAAACCGTGTGAACATACCCTAAGGGTACTTCCTTCCTCACTCTAGTCACCACTTTATAACATTTCAGCATTTCAGTGGATAGTTTTACACTGATTGAACTTTTCTTCTTCTAAATCTCCTTTAGTATAATTTCGACGTACTTGTGGATTTCATTTAAAGCATTGTTTAAGACAGAATTGCCTTTTCAATGACTTGAACCCAAAAAGATGCAGGGATTTTCTTCCCAAAAAGGGTTCAGTAGGTCTTATGAGAATAAAAAAAAAAAGCAAAGCTAAAACTGTGTACTTACAAGATGCATTGAGGTCTTCTCCCTCTGACTTCTGCGCTTAGTAGTCTCACGGTGCTGTCTTCTAATGTCATCTTCGAGCCGGTAATACTAAATGAATTTCAAAGCATCTGGAATCTCAGGGTCACATCCGTCTGCTTCAGTTTGAAACTTTTTCTTGCTCACCTTTGCCGTGGTAAGTGCTTGCAGGATAGACAGGTGTTAAATATTGAATGAGGCCTCGGTTATGTCAGGATTAATAGAACATGCACCCAGAAAACCAATGTAGCTCACAGGAAATGGTTTAGCGCAGTTTATCTGTATGAGCCTATCAATATGCATCAGTGTTAATGAAACGTCCTCTGCACGCGTCTGCGGAGACTGCTGGGAAATGGAGAGAGAAGGCTGAATTAAATAATTGGTCTGCACAAAGATGATGGATGAAGCCATGATGATACCAGGCAATTGTGAATATACGTAAAACAATTAAATCACACACCTCCCCCACTACCTTCTCAAAAAAAAAAAAAAAGTTATGTGCAGTTTAGAATCTTTTAAAAGTAATGAACCCTTGTAACATACTGGGAAAACTATGTAGATTCAAAAGGGAAAATGCTTAAATTAACTTAAATGCTTACATTTATAGCCTTGGTGGTAGCACCCAGATGTGTGGCTCAAACAGCAAAGCCAAATGGGGGAGTTAGGAAGTGGTAGGAAGCCAAGTCAAATCTTAAAATTTCCCCATAGCATTGAGGCAGCGTTGACAGAGGAAACAAATACAAACCATATAAGGCCGTCAAACTTGGGGTTATTCAGTTGTTTTTTTGGGGTTTTTTTAAAGATGAATTAGGGGCGATTTAATCACCATGTTTAAATATGTGAAAGGACAGTATACAGATCTTTTGCATGATATTTTTACATCTGGACCAGTTACCAGGACAAGGGGACATCCTCTTCGTCAAAAGGAAAATAGGTCATCACAGATGAGGATTCTTTACTGTAAGGCTATGTTCACACGGCTTATTCTGGGACCTATTTCAGCCCATAATTTGCGCCGCACTGCGCGAATTACGGGCTGAAATACGTCCCAGTCGTTACGGTAATCCACAGTTCTCATAGAGAACTATGGATAACGTCTCCTCTCCCCGCTCGCACAACATGGCGAGCGGGGAGAGAAGTGACATGTCAATTATTCACGGCGTCTACGCGGTGATAATAATGCATGTCTATGGGGCCGGCGGGCTGCCGCCCCCATACACACGGTGTAATTGCAGGGCGAAATACGTCCCGCAATTAGGCCGTGTGAATGTAGCCTAAGAGAAAGGAGACTATGGAACTCGCAGACACAAGAGGTTTGTAATGGTGGATTCATTGAATGAGTTCCAAGGAGGTTTAGATATGGGAACTAGTCCTGAAGATAGGATGTTGATCACGGATAATTCTGGAGCTTGGAAGGAAGTTTTCTTCTTATATGGGACAAATGGCATTTTTCCTTCCTCTGGATCACCACTTGTAGGATTATAAATTGGACTAGATATACCTGGTTCTTTGTCAGTACTCGCTCTGGTCAGCTTTCTTGCTGCAGGGTGCAACACTCTGCAGCTACTGATTATCCAGGTTTGCGACCACACCCTGAGAGATGCTCTGCTAGAGATGCCTGGAGTGACAGGCATCCAGACAGTCTGGATAGGTGGTGTGTCACAAGGACCAATAGGAGGGCCAGTACACTGCACCAATCAGCGGCGGGGGCGCTGTCCGGGCACTCCATTTAAACCTGCTGGAATCTCCATACGGTGCCTGTGATATTCCTGGCTTGTTCCTATCTTTCTTTGGTTTTAGTTTGCTTTCTATTACAGTGTGACCTGACCCTGGCTCGTGTTCTCGGTTTGCTTCCTGATTCGATACCTAATTCCGGATTGTGTTTTTGACCCTTGGCTTGTTTTCTGTTTTTTTTTCTCTGTCTTCTGATTTGTGACCTGACGTACCCGTTCTGTTGCTGATCCCGACTGATTGACTGTTCTTCCACTTGATGACACTTAGTAGCATAGGGACTGATGCACAGTTGGGGCCTGCTATCTAGGGCAGCACGTCAAGTAGGCAGGGACAGTGGGTCGTGTTGCAGTTAGGGCTCACTGTGCCTCTTTCTTTTTCCAACCTTTTCTACTATTTAACACTTCAATGTTAATATATTTTTTGGACATTTAGATGCACTTTATTCCCTCTAAAACTTGGGCTGATCTTCACTGTGTCTTAAAGGCGGATGCATGTACAGATGGGATCTGCCTCTAGTAGGCCTTGGATGGCACGGTAAACATGACCATGGCATTTGAGTGGTTAAAATACTGTGTTACACATTCAGCCCACGATGATGAGATTGAGATCCCAACTGGTTGTCATGGTTGCCGGGGGCCAAATTAAGACTTTTAAGGCTGCCATCTTACCACTCCTATTCCACCCTGTCTGAGGCATCGTGTCTAAAAATGCGACATTAATACCTAAACTGATGTCCACATTTTACAAAGCTTCACGGCCTTACTGTATAAAATAGCACAAATACAAAAATGTTGTATCTTTGCAGGATATAAATTAGGGGGAAGTATCTGGCTTGACTGCCATTCCCTGATGGACAGATATTTGATTTCTTTTTTGTGACTGACTCTCAGGGAGAGCTTATGGAAGGAAGGACCAACTGGGCGACTGGGTGACAGAGATATTAGCCTTATGATTACTGATATGGCTGATGGTATCTGTCAGACAGCTACTTCCTATTTCAGAGACTGAAGGGAGAGGAAGTCAGCAGGGACTCCATAGCACAGGTGAGTTTTGGCCAGAAGGATTCTTCAAATGAGAAAATAGTTTTCATTTTTCACAGGAATCTCATGAACATCTACAGTGTATTAGCCTGAGGTGGTATAGTGCTGTAGAAAACTGTAGGTCTGTTCCTCTACCACATTTACCAGAGCCATATACCATGTAAGACAATTCGGCTAATACAATAGAGTCTCTTATTAGAAGCCATAAACAAACCTGAGCCTGGGGCTTCATTTTCAGACATTGCTCAGTGACCAAGTGAAGCCACATTCGGGCCCCCGCATAGCACATAATACTGAAGTTTCTCCTTACGGAAACACATTTTCTCCTTTATGACACTTCTGTCCTGTGCATAGCAGTGGGCACAACTCAAGAATGAAAATGAAAAACATCCTCTTATAGCGCTTGTGTGTGTTCTTTAGTTTGAACTCCTTGTATTTGCTTTTAGGCCTTATTTATATAGCAGATTTTTCCCTGAAAAAATCCATTTCGGACCCACAGCAGAAATATGAATTCATAACCTCTGATTCTTTGCTGCGGATTCTCACTTTATACAGGATGGATTTCTCCCGAGGTTTTGCGCATTGGATTAGCCTCATTCAATGGGGTTCATACCCATTATTAATACCTGTTTGAGGTTTTCTCTGCAAAATACATGCCAGTAAGTGATCAGCCACTTTTTTTTTTTCTTTTGGTGTTTATTTTGTATCTTTGATCAGAAAATACTATTATTTACAATGTAGAATGTGCATGAATTGTATGCGGGTTGTGTTCCAAAATGTGCATGAAATTCTGCTGTGTGGCCTTACTGCAGGCCTGAACAACATGCCGCTTGCAACCCACCCAAGGATTACTGCCCACCTGCAAACTGGACCACAAAGGGCCTGGACTTGTGCAAACGCCACCCTCAAAATAGGCGGTCCTTGTCAGTCTGGGGAGAGTTTGAGGTTTGGGAATGTTCCTGGGCAGTCTGGGGCATCTGCATATTATAGCAATATGGCTTTGTTAGTCCCAAGACCCTTTTCCCCAATTAAACAGTTAGGACCCGTTTACACGGCAATGGACAAATACCGGTCGGTTTGAAAAACCGGCGGGCGGAAAACCGTGCAGTTGGGACTGCTGCACGAGTTTTCCATAGAAGCCCGTTGTGTTCTTTGTGGCCGGTTTTTCAGACGGTCTGAAAAACCGGCCGCAAACCGGTGGTCACGTGGCCTTATGTGCATATCCGCATTGCTAATTCCAGATTTCTGTTCCATCATAGTAACAGAAAGCCAAAAATAATGTAGGTATCAGACACAATTATAATAGAGCCTATAAGCTCCTGTCAGGGTGTCCATTGTTTGTAAGGACAAAATAGTGCAGAATTCTATGCTATTTTTTTCCTATTTCTTCTTGACGGAATCTATGACAGAGGCTCACAGCAGAACCTCATACACAGTTAACCTTTTCCTATAGTGGTGCTGGTTGTCAGGTCAATATTTGAGTATATGAAACTAGCAGAGGGTGGTGCTCCTGCTAACCAGGAGGAGATAAGTGACATGTCAGTTACTTGCGCTGAATAGACGCCACGAGTAATGAATGTCAATGGGGCTGACGGCCCCCCGGTGCCACGGGAGTACGCGCGTATTAGCACGAGTTCCCGAAACACACCAATGTACTAAGGCGCGTACTGTACGCGCCGCAGTACATCGTGTGAACATACCCTTACTCTCTTGCTTACAGAGACCAGACACCTCTCACCACCCGGCCGTTTTCTCTTTGCTGTCTCAGAACTGACTTCTCCTCTACAGTATCCCAGGATATTTCTCATCCTACTCCTCTTCCTGGTGCTCTGGTGACATCTAATGGTGACCCTACAAACTGCTAGCTCCAGCCATACACTAGTTCTTTCTGCCCATGCTTGAACATACCTGAAAATACCCGATCACAATGGATTATTTGGCCAAGCAAGGGGATTCCTGAACCACTGGATACCAGACCAAAGAACTTTTACAGTATCAGTGTATTGTTCACATTGTGCTTTTCCATTGATCTCAGGAACAGCAAACCAGCTTATAGAAGATGCCACATAATACCAATTATAGACATAGTCATCTGTCGTGGAAGAGCCTGAGGCTTCCTCTGCTTTCTACTATGGGAACAGCACAGAATCACAGTGAACACAGTACAGGAGGGGATGTAATGGGCGACTTGTAAAAATGCAATTAAAAGTCACTGTTTGTTTTCATTGTTATCTGCTGAAGTATATTGTCTGATTATTCTCTTTGTTCAGCCTTAAATTGACACGTTATTATGTGCATTGACTGTCACATCAGTGCTGAAGTCGCCAATGGTGCGGGGGCATCAAAAAACTGAATCTTCCACCCACACACACGGATTTAATGATGTTATATGTTCATTTTATTTAATCTCATCTGGAGTTCAGTCTCTGGTTTTCCCTCCTGCCTCTATATTATCTGCACTTATTTACCTTCTGCTATCCCAGACTTTGTTATATGTATTTAATTGTATTTTCCGTAGCATTGTACCAGAGTCCAGCAGATGTACAGTACAAGCGTTTTCATTATTTACTGAATAGGCGTAGAATTTTCATGTTAAATTACTAGTACTCATTGATATTTTTACATGTATCTCTATATATCTTTATCCGTCTCCTATCTATTTATTTACCCAGTCCAATTCTTCTGACTACCAGCTGATATCCAGAGTAGCCACCGTGTACAGCGCAGACAGCATGAGAGTAACTCAATAAGCTTCTAGTAGGTCTCTGGTATCTGGAGCCATGCTGACTGCAGTGCCTCCCACAGCTGCTGAAGGAGGCAGAGGAAGGATACATTGGATAAGGTAGAAAATGTGACATATCAGAAAAGAGAACTTTTGCCAGTCAGCATTTCTGATACTGCAATATATATATTTTTTATGTACAGTGACCATCCATCCGCATCAGAGCCCCATACGCAGTATGGCATGCAAAAATGTTGTTTTAAACACATCTGGTTGCCCCCAAATCATGTAAGCACAGAGCTTCTCTACTATAATGTATTGGTCCACCCTCGCACACATTCAGAGCTAACGCTCACCTGCCACATAGGTGGTATGTGATGCTCTGCAGTTTTCATGTCACTTATTGGCAATGGAGCCATTTGTCCATTCATCATACACTTTCACCACAGCAGCGCACAAACAGTTCACAAACTACGCAGTTACAGAAATATGTCCTTAAAGGGCTTGTCTCACTACAAGAATTGCTTTTTATGTTAAAGATCTTGCAAAAATAAGTCAGTTTGCAATATATGTCCCTTAACCATATCATACCTATTCTGAGATATCACCTCTTGTATGGGCTGCATCAGCTCCTCTGGTTGCTATAGTCACTGACCTTTTTGATCCCTCATGATAGGCTGCCAGTACTGGTTGCTATAGCTACAGACCTGGCTTCTACTGCAGCCTAGTAGAAGCCAGTAAACACGCCCCTGAATTCAAAATGACACCAAGAAAACAGGACTGAGGTAAGATGAATCAATGTACTGAGACAACCCCTTTAAAGCCAATAATTGTCCCTTTTTTGCAACTCTGATACATCGCCCCTTTTACTCATGACAGCAACAAGGATTATGTGTGCAGACAGCCTATCACACACCTTATATACCCACCAAGCCAGCTCATCATACATGACTTCCTTTATCAGCTTTGCGCTGCTAACTTTGAAAGTAGAAAGTGGTCCTAATATTGTGACTCAACTGTATCTATCTCTTAACTAATTCTTTGTTTTCATCCATCCCAATTTCCAATGAACAAACTTGCATTCCCAGTTTTTTGTATTTGTGCTTTGCATACTATAGTGTTGATAAATCTGGCGCGTGTTAGTACTGTCTAGTCTAATTTTACACTTCTTAAAAGCTGGCTTACCTTATGCCACCAACTGTGCCAGAAGTTTGTTTCATTTTTTTCTACAAATGCTAAGCCGCACCCCTTTTCTGTGAGGCCATTCCCATTTTACTGAGGGCACATCCCTTTTGTCATATGAGGTGCAAACTAGTCTAGAAACTGTCTAAAACCTAATAAATGTGGTGTAAAGCATGTGCGCTAGGTGCAACTACCTTGATAAATGTGCCCCATTGTCCCCTTTTATGAGCCATTGCAGGCAGTGAAGAAATTGGCAATGTTTTTTTCTTTCGAGTACAGAAAAAATCCTGCTTTATGTTATATGCCTTTTATTTTGATGGGATGAAATCAATAATTATTAGCAGTTTAGGTTTAGTGTCCCTTTAAAGAGTAAAACTAGAAATGGTGACATGGCAACCCTGTCATTGTGTGACAGCCTTAAAGGGGTTGTCTCACTACATTGATTCATCTTACCTCAGTCCTGTTTTCTTGGTTTCACTTTAAATTTAGGGGCGTATTTACTGGCTTCTACTAGGCTGCAGTAGAAGACAGGTCTGTAGCTATAGCAACCAGGGCTGGCAGCCTATCAGGAGAGAACAAACAGGTCTGTAGCTATAGCGACCTGAGGAGCTGATACAGCCCATACAAGAGGGAATAGGTAGGACACTGTTAATGGACATATATTAAAAAGTGACTTGTTTTTGCAAGATCTTTAACATAAAAAGCAGCAATCCTTGTAGTGAGACAACCCCTTTAAATATTGTGCCACCTAGCCCAAGGGCTGCAGCAGATACCATAGTACAAATACATTTCTTGCACTTTCAAGGGCGAGACAAGACAATCCACTGATACTATAGCCATAGCAGAGCTTTTCTTTTGATTGGTCTGGGCTGCTGCTGATATATTTTTAATTCTCCTTGTAGCCTCTTCTAGGACATACAGTGATGTGTTTTACAACATCAGTGCCCTTCATAAACCCTCCAGGAGGTGAACTTCCTCTGAATCTCCAGTCTTTATCACACTGTTACTTCTATAAGGAAGGATTATGATTGTTTGTGCTCAGGAATTAATGTTTTTCTCAAAGGTTTTTTTTTTCCAAGAACAATAAAAGTACCTTCCATGTGTTTATACTAAAGTGATCATATCCGTGCTTATATATGCAAAGGTTTCAACAGCTTATCCGAGCTTAAGATATTTGAGATATGGCTTCTATCACGGAGATTTTAATTCAGTCTCTTTGCACATTAGTTTTCCTGTCAGTAACCGCACTGGAGAATACCAGCAGGGATATAGCCGCATCCGTTCACTAAAGTGGTTTGTATGAGATTAGAAAAAAAACACAGCTGCTTTGTTCCAGAAACTGCGCCGCTGCATAGGCTGAGTCTGGTAAGTGGGGCCGAGCTGCAATGCCAGACTAATTAAAATTGGTTTAGTACATCAAAAATCCAAATGCAATTGTGTGTATACAGCTCCTATGCAGACCTCTGTGTCTCTATGGTTACAGACTACAAAAAAATGATTTGTGTAGTCTGATCCTGCGGATATGAGTTATTCTCATCTTTTACCTTTTCAGATGTCTGTAGGTCATAAAGATGATGGAGCAGAATTAGGGAGCAAAAATGTTTTGTGTGGTCTGATCCAGCAGGAATTAGTTATTCTCATCTTCTGGCTTCTTTTCAGATGTCTGTAGGTCATAAAGATGATGGAACCAGAAGTAGGGAGAAAAAAAATGTTTTGTGTGGTCTGATCCTGCGGGAATATAGTTAAGTCCCTCTTTTTACCAATCTTTTCAGATGTTGAAGGGTCTTAAAGATGAGGGATATAGCAACCCAAAAAATGTTTGTTGGTCTGATCCTGCAAAATTTAGTTATTCTCATCTTCGGCTTTTTTCAATTCTGTGGGTCATAAAGATGAGGAACCAGAAGAGGAAAAAAAAAAATTTTTTGTGTGGTCTACCGGGAAAAAAAATTAAAGCCCCTCTGTTGGATTAACAAATCCCAATTTTTTTTGACCACGGGGTTTTTGGAAAGCAGAAGGATAAAACCCAAGCCAGCATCACCCATCTGTATACAGCCGTTTCTGGGTTTTGCTCCTCGTCAGTACAGAGCAGAGCAATGCTGGCTTGGCTGAGTGATAGGCAATGAGTGGCAAAACCCCGAAACTGCTGTATATAGATGGGTGATGCTGGCTTGGCTAAATATCCCTTCTTGCTTTCCAAAGACCCAGTGGGTCAAAAGTAAATTGAGGATTTGTTACATCCAACAGAGGGCGCTTGAGCTTCTCAGCTCCTTTCCCATAATTCCTTGTGATAGGCAAATGCTTCGTGGAGTGCAAAAAGGCAATTTTGAATCTCCACATGCCTAGAGAGGCGCTCTCCCTAAGGAGAGATCTTCACTTCCTGCGGGAATGAGTTATTCTCATCTTCTGGCTTCTTTTCAAATATCTTAGGGTTATTAAAGAGGTTGTCTGGTTCGTATAAAAAAAATAATACGAAGGTCTTGGGGGAGCTATAAAATAAAAAAAGCCTATGTTCACCATCCTCCTAACCATCATTCCAGCTCTGCACCTTTTCGGTCTTCTGCTTACTGTGTTCTGCTTGAATGGGAACATCACTTCTGCAGGTGCTAATTGGCCGCAGCGGTAATGTGCACCTGCTTACATTACTGTTCGGAGCTGTTCACTTCCGAATGGTGATGTAAGGGTATGTGCACAGGGCATATTTACGAGGCATACATTTGCGCTCCACAAAACGCTTTTGTTGCGACGTTGAAATTCTGCGCTTCCTAGCGCGTAATTTCAACGTATAGTGCCTGAGGCAGACTTCTGTCTTCTATACTATATTTTATGTCAATTCTTTCTAAGCACGCCAAAAATTAGGAGGGTAAAATACGTGTCGTGTGAATGACAGTGCGTATTTTACATTGCTATGGAAAAATGTTTAGAACATTGTTCTGGGCGCATTTCCGCATGTATTTCTGCATGAAATATGCATCAAAATATGTGCCAAAATACAACGTGTGAACATACTCTAAGGGAATGGCACATGACCACAGCAGCCAATCCGCAACTGCAGAAGTGAAGTCCACTGTTCAGAAGCAGAACACAGTAAGAAGAAGACCGAAGAGACACAGAGCTGGAATGGAGGTGTGGAGGAAGGTGAGTATAGACTTTTTTTTATTTTATGGGGCACTAGGACCTTCTTAAAGAAGATGGAGCAGAAATAGGGGTGTAACATATCACTATAGATTCAGACTACACATAGATCAACATAGGTCTGCATGCAAGATGTATTCACAAAACAGTGGGAAATATTTATCAAGACTATGGGCCTTATGTATGAAAACTGTCTAGCAGTAAGACTGTCTTTGTTGCCAATAGCAACCAATCACAGCTCAGCTTCCATTTCATATGGTGTTCTGGAAAAATAAAAGACAAGCTCTGACTGGTTGCTATGGGCAAAAAAGACAGACTTTTTGCTATACAGTTTTCATACATAAGGCCCTATATGGCTGTGCTTTTGAGCAACAAAAAAGTAATTGCAAAAGTACATACCCCTTAATGCATAACCCTTCAGCACTGTAAAATTCCCCCTTTTCCCTACTTCAGTGATAGATTTCTATGGATACAACAATAAGCAGAAGCTCCCATCATTCTTATAATTTGATGACTCCATGTGTTACCGCCGTCTATACAGAGCATCCGAGGTCATCACCATTGACGGCCATCTGGGACACATCAGGCTTTCTGAGTTAAGACGTCTTCTCTATTACCTTTAGATGCTCGGTGTTTGTGCCCACAGGAACCTTTAAGCTGTCAGCGCAGTCTAATAGGTTGGTATTTTCGCCCTTAATGGCTCTCTTGTTTAATATTTAATATAGAAGAACTGTGAGTGGTCACCTCATACAGTCACCAGCTTTATTGACCTGTTATGGGGAAGAAAGGTAAAGTCAATGAGCTTATTTTAAGGTCATGATTAAACTTGGGCATTAAAGAATATCTCACAGCATCTATGGAATAGTACAGGATCTGTGTGCTGAATTTTGGTTCACCTTTGAAACCCAAAAATGCCTAATATACATTTTAAGTTGTCGTTGCCTCTACATTGGGTTGTGGTTAAATGAGCCACCTAGAAAAGGGTCATTTTTAGATGGTTGCAAATTGAAATATCTGTTTTTCTCTGACTTAATGAATTATATCATTCCAGCTGCTTTTAGCCACTACTAAGGAAGTTCACTGCATATCTAATATATATTTGCCTTAGCGTGTCCTGTGTCAGCTTGTACCATAAGTACTGCTGCCATGTGGTTGGATGACCACATGTCGCACCTAGGCACTCATATATGTGGGCCAATAGAGGGCAGCTTGACACCTAATTGTTTCATCTTGTAACATAAGTACAGCTGCCATGTAGTTGAATGACCACATAACATGCTAAGGCATTCCTATATGTGGGCCAATACAGGGCAGCTTGACACCTAATTGTTCATCTTGTAACATAAATACTACTGCCATGTGGTTGAAAGACCACATGATATGCTAAGGCATTCATATATGTGGGCCAATAGAGGGCAGCCTGATATCTAATTGTATCAGCTTTTAAGTTAAGTACTGCTGCCATGTGGTTGGATGACCACATGACGTGTTAAGGAATTTATATATGTGGGCCAATAGAGGGCAGCTTGACACCTAATTGTTTATACTGTTGTAGACACTGTGGCCCCCATTCACCAGCGTAGTGGAAAACAGCTCCTGCTACACTCTTAGTCTGCACCCAAATCAAAGCGTGGTACAGAAATCAGTGGAGGAAGTAGCAGTCTCATCCAAACTCACTCCATTGTGCCCTGTACTCAGCAATGTAGCACATAGATTTTTTACATAGATTTTTTATTTTTTACAAAAGTTTAAAATATCCAATAAATTTCGTTCCACTTCAAAATTGTGTCCCACTTGTTGATTTTTCCCCAAAATTTTTTATATCTTTATGTTTGAAGCCTGAAATGTGGCAAAAGGATGAAAAGTTCAAGGGGGTCAAATACTTTCGCAAGGCACTGTATTGCAGTTATTGGGCTGGGACAAAACTCTGCCCTTAAGTGGATGTTAGTCATGGGATGTGGTATCTCTTTTATAAAGCTAGTTTTGAAGTCAGTGTTAGCTGTATAAATTTGTATGCATTGTGCTCCTCCTCCTAGTGCCTGTAGGTAGCCACTATGATGATGTCAATGCAAGAGGGCAGGGGCGTAGCGACAGGGGGTGCAGCGGTAGCAGTCGCTACCGGGCCCAGCAGCTTGAGGGGGCCCAAATGCCCTCTTGCCACATAAGAAGACACCAGTATTGTAAATGGTGCATGGTAACTGGGGGGCCCCATTTCACTTTTCGCACCAGGGCCCAAGAGCTTGAAGTTACGCCTCTGCAAGAGGGGTAACGTTGGATCCTATAGCACTGCACATGGTGTCAATATAATTAAAGTGGCCACCCACACTGACCCTCTAGGACTGAAAAGAGTTGTTACAGACCGTCACGTTGATCACCTTTGTGTTTATTGCTAGATAGTAATTAAAGAGTTTTGCACCTTTGTGAATCATATTTTGCATGATGTCATCATGCAAGGCGATGGCAGTAATGAATCTGGGAGCCTATTTTCTGGCCTTTATTTATATGTCATTTTGAAGACTTGCCGTGACATTTTCAATTCTCCATAGTTTTCACATTTTAGCTGATCATCCGAGCTAAAGACCTCTGTAAATGTTACGTCTCTGGGAGACTAATTCCAAAGCACTTGTGAAAATGGTCACAGATTCCATAGAATATTGCCCAGATCCATTCTGTCACTCATATCTCAGAAAGCTAAACGATAAAATCAAACAATGTAATGATGCCAAGAAACCTTCTATACACAATAGAATTCCCAAATGTTTCAAAGGGAAAGCAATAGGATTGGGTGCGTTAAAATCCATTGTGTTGGATATTTGTATTTGCCTGACTAATGCCTGATGTTGGGACACTGTTGGCAGCTGCTATAGAGATTATATTGTGTGCGGATCCCGTTAAAAAGAGCAGCATCCACTGAAAAACTCATTAAAGCTGTTCAATAGTTCAGTATGATAATCCTAATTAAAGAAAAGTGGCTAAGCGCAATGTTAAAGTGCTAGTCACTGCTTGTACAATATCATTATAAACATGTTTAAATAAATTATTGATGTTTATTATGTAACAAAATTGGAAAGGAGAAATAAAGAGAAATTGTGCAGAAGGAGAAAAAAAGGCCAATATGTTCCTTTAAACCAGAATAGCTAATATGTAAATTTTACAACAAAATAGATTTTAGCTGCAATCAACCTCTGTTTTTCTCTGGCCCTGATCTAGGGGGTCCTGTTGCAGAAATATCTATGTCATGTAATTGGCATTGCTAGTAGTGGATGTGGAACTGCAAATGTGTAATGCATGCATACAGGTACACAAGCTCCAGTCAACGTCTTTTTCAGACTGAGACCCACCCACACTGCCCACTAGACTTGGATGCAACCATAAAGGGTTAATCAGCTTAATAAAGTTATTCTACATACACCTTTCTTTAGGTTAGAAAGCTATTTCACATATATCCACACAATACACCCTTTTCTTTCTAGCATCAAACAGGTAAGTACTAGCACAGTGGCATACAAAGGGAGCACAGTCAAGCTATACACTTATTCTTCAAGTTTATGGTTTACAGCTGAAGGAACATACTTATATTAACTTTAAGATCTTAAATACAAAGGTACATTGCTTAAAAAGTTTAACAAAGTGATGCAAAAGCATTGTGAAGACTGCCACACTACTCCAGGGAGGTAAGAGGCACCCAAGTGTCACATAAGACCACTCATAACCATTTACATCAGCATGGTCTATGTGCTAGATGACCTGACCATACCACCAGGCACAGGCATCATCATCTCGTATGGGCCTTGGAGCATCTATGGAGGAGGGATCAGCGGTCCTCAGTACTGTTCAGTGAGGAAAATTGATTCACTCTGAGCAGATTTGATGGTCGCCAACGATGCTGGAGACGTCAAGGAGAGCGATATACCTCAGCCAAGTTACTCCTGCCGGTCGTCTAGCACGCAGACCACGCTGATGTAAATGGTTACAAATGGTCTGATTTGAAACTTAGGTGCCTCACACCTCTCTTAAACGTGCTTTAAGTTTTGTGGCTTTCATCATCAGGTTTCGCAGGGCATTGTTTACATTGAAGCGGTCATCAGTGTGTGATGAGGCCAAAGGAAGTGCACTTCTTTGCCTTTCTGTGACTCTTCCAGTCTCTCTGTATCTGTTGCAATCTGCTGATGATAGTCTGAGAGCTTTCTGCTTGAAGCCTCACAATGGCAAGGTACTGTTGATCAATTATAAGATTTTACCTTGGTCTCAAGATGTCAAAATGTGAACAGCATGATGAGGAGGTGTTTTGCCAACTATTTTAAGGGGTCGGATATGGCTTTAAAGAAGGCAATTAATTTTATTATAATTATTCAATGATTACAAAGGAAGATAGTGTGATATTGTGTACACTTTTTCATAATAAAGATTACAAAGGCAAAGTACTTACATTACACCTCTATACGGGTCAAAGCTTCACCAGGAATCATATGCTTCATCTATCCAAAACATCAGCTGTGAGAAGCGAACAGCGAGGACAGAGATATTCCTGTGATTCACACTGTGGCGGTGAGGCGTCCCTCTATAGCCCACAGGTCTTCAGGCTTCTGCCCTTGCAGCACTCTTCCTCACTTTATATCATATTTGAAAATAAATGCTTTCATAACCAAGTGTTGCGCAAACTAACAGATCAGTGTTTGTCTAGTATAAGGCCCCCCTCCTCCGAATGGCCGGTTCTTCAGAGGTTAACCTGGCACTGGAAAAATCCATCACCGAATGTTGAACACTCCTGGTAATAAGCCATGAACACCTGCATTTTCATCAGTCAGTGCTATTTGGTATAGCGTTCTCATAACAAAATTATGCGAGAAAAACTAATAAGAGGGCTATGTGTCTACAGGGTTATGTGGTACAGCATTCTCATAACAAAATTGTGTGAAAACACTGATAAGAGAATTATGTATAGAGGGTTATGTGGTAATATGCACCATCCCTCACTAAACATCACCAGGTGTTGGGAATTTTACAGAACTTACAGACTATTACCATCTAATATTCTTAAAGAGATACTGTCAATACGGACTGCGGATGGTAAATTAATATCTTAGCACTACAATCCTACCTTGACCATCCAGAATCCATATTTCATCTATATACAACACCATACCCCAACGGAATGGCTTCAGCAGATGAACGATACATTGCTATGAGAGAAGGAATACATTGTATACAGCAACATAATGCAATACAAGCACAAACTATAGCGAAAAGTACTCCTAAAATATAGCGTAAATAACCAAGAGCAGGTAACCAGGAAAATAACCAATCCCACCATTTACCATTACTTTGTGTGATGTAATCGACGATCCTGTAACTGATTTATCTGGGACTGCAAATCCTGGCTCCGATCTGATTCTTAAAGTGATACTGTCAATATGGACTCCGGATGGTCAATTAATACCTTAGCACTACAGGAGGATTTGTTTGAATCCCAATTCAAATTGATCCCCTAAATGTATTGGGTGATTCAGGGACCAAATACCTGTTGTGAATTTTGCCATTAAGCTCCTTCTTAGAGATCAGCAAGTTGTGCAAAAAGTACTGAAATATTGAACAGTTGAACATTTTAAAATGAAGAGACGATCTCCTTTTGTTCATTTTAAAAAACATTCAAGAAATTTTATGTTCATCTTGAAATTTCAACCAAAAGCCAAATATACCTAACTTTTTGTAAGTAGTGTATGTAAAAAGGCAAAAAAGACTCTGTCCATGCGGCGAGTATTTCAAGTCGGAATCTATGTGGATTCTGACTTGAAATACTCGCTTAGAACTAAAAACCATCCCCATTGACCTCAATAAAAATACGCGTTTTAGTTCATACAAAGCATATTTTCGACTGTCGGTTTGTAAGAGTAAAAAATACTTAGAACATTTTCATTATAATGTCATATTCCACGATGTATCCATCAATGGGGATGGCTTAAAACCTCATTTGTATGTCGTCTTAGACGTAGATCCGCGTCCAAAACCCCATAGAGATGAATGGGACTCGTTTTCTGACTTCAAATCCATCAGAAAAAGATTGCCTGGATCTACATAAAATACTCATTGAAACTCGCATCAACGCCTGCGGTTTTCAACGGTAGAATCCGACAAGTAAATTTTATTCGTCGTCTGCACGTACCCTTCCAGAAATTAATTAAAAAATGTATAAGATAAAAAAAGACCTTTACTAACTGGATTGTTGAGCGATCCCACTGTGGAACACAGCTGGAAAAACTGACATTCTACAATGCTCTTTGTATCTTTGGTTTCTGATCCTCTGTGTATGTTGCTCTTCATATTTTAAAGGGACAGGCAGAACCCTCAGCTCTCCTTTTTCTCCCAGAAGGATGGTTAGTTGTATGCAGAGGATAACTTTGCAGGACATAATTCTAGGTTATGTCAAGGGAGTGTGTTAGCCAGTTAATGACACACATTTTCATCTCTCAACAATGTAGACATCCAAAATATGAATATGAAAGATTTAGGGCGTATCTCAGCGCGTAACTGCACTGCAATACGCCTAAAATGTGCGCCACAATTACGGTAATTCATAGCTCTTAAAGAGCGCTATGAATTACGTCCGTCTTCCCTGGCGTACAATGCCGCCTATTGTACACCCTGAGAAAGAAGTGACATGTCACTTCTTTACGGCGTTTGCCATGTGAACATACCCTTAGAATTCTGTGGTTTGATACGGCCAAACATCCTTCGTGATTCAACCCAGGAAAGCAGCTGAGTTCCCTGCTCTTAATTACATTGGTAATTTATAAAAATGTGGCTTATGACAGGAAAGGCAAACTGGTGCAACCATTGGCTGGACTATGAGCTAGGCCACGGCCATGCTGCAGCCGCTCCATGTGTTACTACCCATAAAACTTGAAAAGACAGCAGCACAAGAATGTGAATAAGGCTTCAAGTTTGTAATGGATGAAAGGGTAAAGCGGTTAGTGAACCCATTGGACCACTGCTGGGCTTGCTCCGGAGGAGGGGGGTTACTAAGCGGCCATCGGGTTCTTCACAGAGCCTTTAATGGAAAATTTAGTTTACCCCTTACCAGGATCAATGTAGGAGCATCAAACTGACCTCTTGTTGCTGTCCAGCCAGAGGCAGTTAATCCCTGCTCTGGAATTGCCCAGATGCTGTTGATCTTCACTAGCTGCTGCTTTAAAGAGAACCTGTCACATAGATTATGTCCCCCTTGCTGAGGGCAGAACAAGCTAGTGACAGACCTGCTGTTTCCAGTGCTGTGTCCCTTATTCTGTAAGATGAAGTAGTTTTCGTGTATTTAATACTCAAATGTGCAGTTTTCAGCCAGAAGAGTCATTCGAAGAGTCAATTTATTTCAAACCCCACCCATCTGAGGCTAGCCCCGTCCACCTCAACTGACAAACCTATTACTTTGAATAGGTAGAAACGTGAATAACTGTCAGTGGGCTGGGCTCGACTTTGGTGGGCGGGTAAATGCTCTAAAACTGCTGCATCTTACAGAATAAGGGGCACAGCGCTGGAAACAGCATGTCTGACACTAGCTTGTGCTGCCCTCAGCAAGGGGGGCACAACCTATGTGACAGGTTCCCTTTAAAAGCCAGCTTCCCACAGCACTGTGGGCCAGAGTATTGTGATGTTTCATGTAGGGTCTGTTTTACCTAGCTCTAGGCCTCCTGTGTCCCTGCCTTAATCTTTTGGGCATGTCCCCACTGCACGGGTTTGCGGCCGGTGTTTCAGATGGTTTGGCAAACCGTCTGAAACACCGGCCGCAAATGAGCAAAACGGGCTTCTATGGAAAACCCGTGTTTTCCGCCCGCCAGTTTTTCAAACCGCGGGCCGCCCGAAAAACATTATGCATGCACATTCCTCCGTGCGGTTTTCGGATGGAATATGTGAATGTGAAGGGGGGAGGGCTTTTCTCCGCTCATCGCAGACAAAAGCCGTCCCACCTGCGGCCATGTGCATGGCACACAAACCGGACATACTTTGCTTTGCCATTTCTGTTACCTGTGTTTGTTTGTGGAGACAAAATCAGAAAAAGTCCTACCAAACAGTCAAAATAAGAGAAATCCAGTGCTGCCTACCTTAAGTCCCGTCAGGCTAACATGTGTGAGCTCTGAAGTTAGTCTAAAATATGTTAACACATGCGATTTTTCCACACAAATCTGAAGGAGCATTTAAAACTTGCATTTTTCGATGTAGATGTTACAGGTGGCTTCGAAATCCGGACATGGATTTCACCATGTTGTTTTAGCTCATTTTCAGTGGGGCTGATCCGCATCTCTGCTACTTTACCAAGAACCAACATGTCACTTTTTCTTTTGTGCATCATGGATTTGAAATCTGTTATAGTTCAATCTAAGAAGAACAGTGCGGATTTCCCATTCAAATGAAGGAATTGTAGATTTTGAGACAGAAATCTTAACTGTAAACATACCCTAACCACTTCATTCACTTGTCTTCCTCATTAGCAAGTCTTTGTTACCTGGAAATCGTACAAAGAGGAACATTGAGATTTTGTAGAGGTCTGGTCTACAACTTAATTGACTTATCCATAGTCTTGTACCTAATTCACATATGACCAGGGAAACTGATTAAATATAACCCAGAAGAGTTTTAGATAGAATCACAAATGCTGTGAAGCAAACTGATGACATTTCATGTCAAGTTATCTTGTCTAATCTGCACCTCTTAATTCCATGTTCTCTATTAGATTCATCCGTACCTGGTGTCACATGCAAGATGGAGTAGGGGAGAATACATAATGGTTATAGCTATTGACTGGATTAGCAATTCATAAAGCGCATGGAGCACAAATTGCGAGGTGTTCGGTCTCTGTCACCGCTTGCAGTCATTGATTAAAGTTTTGTATCGAGCTGTCACTTGCATGTTTTCTGTGTAAGCCAGTGGTTGAGCACTGGTTGTCTGGTGTCCTAACTGCTCCGGCTTTCCTTCATCCTGGCCGCTTCTTTGAATAATGAAGCTGGCACCATAGAATAATCGATTAATCTAACATGCTAGCATGGGCTGCTTACCTGTGCTGTCTAATTGAATGTTAAGTCGTTAAAAGGCCTTGATGACTTGCTATATGTTTTTGTGGGGTTTTTTTTTTTTTTAGGTTTTTTCATTTTAGCAGTCTTAAAGGCACTCTTCACATCTGTCGTGGATGTTCAGCTCGGAGCTGGTATAGTGAATGGTGAAAAAAATAGATCAGTGTACTGTGCCATTTTTCTCCAGTAAGACAACATACACCATGGCGGAAACTCGATGGACCCCATTGCAGTCAGTAGGGTCCATTAGGAACTTTTGATGTCCATGGTAAATCGGATCTGGTTCTACCTCTGCAACTGAGGTTCCGTATGAAAACTCAGACGTAGATGTGAACTAGGCCTACAGTAACTTTTTAGTAATGTGTGTGTTTCTGTCCTCCCTATGTGTGTGAAGCACAGGCAGCTAAACTCTTTGCCAGCAATGCATTGACAAGGAGCGATGTCTGATTTAAACTTTTATTGCAAGGGATAGTATAAAACTGTGGCACATAAAAAACATACACTTACTATGATGTAACAGCATGCATAAACACAATAATGTACAAAGTACTGCAAAAATATATACATGTGCATAAGATACATTACTGATGAGGAGTGTGGAGACATAAACATGAAGGGTACTGTCTGCAACAAGCATGGGCACAACAACTAACTGTAAACAACAGCTATTGGCATAGAATACAACATGTGTAGCCCTGAATGGCAATTTAACCTTACCAGCGATGCTAACTGTAGGTCCTGGATGGGAGAGAATGGTGGAACATGTTTTCCCTTTACATGTTTCCAGAGAAAATGGCTTCTGATGAAGATGACTCTGATGTTAGCAGGTCATGAGATATGGCTATCTCAGCTTTACTGGGGCAAAGTTAACATAACATGTGCTAACTAGAAGTGTGCCCAAACAGCCACAAAATGGACCTGTCGCAACTGAAACACAGGAATACAGTATACGAATACAAAGAACATAAAAAACATAGCCAAGGCATGTAGCTGAGGTATAACAATGTGGCTTTGTTTTGTTTTTTTTTGCGCCAAAAATTTTTTTTTTGGCTTTGTAGTTTAGGTCATACTAACAATTTACTGTGTAATTTACATGATTTTTTGTGTGTGTGTGGTATGAATATTGGAAAAGTTGTTTTTAGCATTTTGATAGCCTTCACGTTTCACACTAGATAACCTGTTTAATTCTTCAGGTTACTTTGCTTGCATTTAAACCTTATAATTGTAGTTTGCTCTTTATATATAACATATGTACAATAAAATCTATTTTATACTAAGCAAGTTTTTTTATGTTTTGTGGACTTTTTTAAATACATTTTTATTACTTGGTTTAATCCCACTGACGCATTACTGTATTAAAACAGTTTTTTATACTTGCAATTTATAGCATACTTCTCTATGCTAATACATTATCCTCTCTGTTACAATGCTACAGGCTTCTGTTCAGTACAATACTTTGCGTTCTAGCCATATGTCTCTTATTTCATCATATACAGTAGTTTCAGAGCATTTAGGGTGACACGTATGATTTTTGACGCTTAAGTGCCAATTTTTATGCGCATAATAATAGTATAGAATGCACCTGATTTATTAACCTGCTCTATTGCGGGTCATAAATCAGGCGCATTCTAGCGCATGAACGTCAATTCTGGCTCATGTAAACCACTTTGAAAGTGGTATACCTGTTCCAGCAGCAGTGCGCCTGGAATTGCCATAGCAAAGCTATAAATCTATAGCTTTGTACGGTTGTAGTGCACCCCGCCTCCCGCACACTCACCGACATCAGGCGCATTACAAAGTGCCGTGGGCGCTCTGCAATCCACCTGAAATTGGCGTACGGGCAACTTTAGACTATAGCAAACGGGGCTGGCCTAGATGTCGGGCTGAAAAGACGCGAGACTTCTGGCGCAGCCCCGTTCAAACATGCTGCCCATAATACTTAAATCTGACAGAGCGCAGCCTGTTCTGCCACAGATGAGTCCAGATTATTTACGTGCATACATTAGTCCCACCCACCTACCGCTGATTATAGCTAATACTGTGAGTAACAACATGTACACAGCACTTTACTAATGCCACGATAGATGAAAATTTGAGATTCTTAGCGCACATTGTTGATCAAAATTGCGAGTGCCCACCCACGCGACAAGGCGACCTTAGTTCAGATAGGAATCTACACTAATATCTCAACTCACTTGGTGCCTTCTCAGGCGTCCATATTTTAAGGGGATGAAGGACACAGCTACACTATATACTGATTAAATACAGTCTGTGTGGATGGGTGGATTTCACAACCAAGTTTTAGGCTTCCACTTTCCCTTGAAGAATCCAAAAAAACATCCAAAACAATTGTAAAGAAAATAATGTAGGTGCACGCTGGAGTGGTACCATATAATGCAAACTCAACAAAATAGCAGAAAACGCTAAGAGACAGTCAAAGTGAATATATGAACTATTGTAAAATGAATTTCTGATACTTTTGGGATACATAAAAATTTAAGGTTCATAGTGCACATTTTTGATCAAAACTGTGAGGGCCATCCACCATGACAATACAACCTCAGATCAGATGGGAACCTACACTACAACATACCTCACTTGGTGCCTTCTCAGGCTTCCTTATTTTAAGGGGATGAAGGTCCCAGCTACACTCTATACCAGTGTTTCTCAACTCCAGTCCTCAAGACCCACCAACAGGTTAAGTTTTCAGGATTTCCTCAGCATTGCACAGGTGATATCATTATTGTCAGTGTATTCTGTCGGAGATCCTGAAAACAGGACCTGTTGGTGGATCTTGAGGACTAGAGTTGAGAAACACTGCTCTATACTGATTTAACCCCTTCCCGACATAGGGCGTATGGATACGCCCTAGCGGGAAGTGACTTCCCGCAAATGGACGAATCCATACGCCCTGGCGATCGCACGGGCTTGCGGGCGAGCCATGGGACGATCGCAACATGGGACCAGCGGTAAATTACCGCTGGCCGCATACCGTATCACCCCCATCCGGAGTGGGCTCCGGCCGCGGGTGATTACCGCTTCATTACCGCAGCCTGTCATGGCTGCGATAATAAAGCCGCAGGCAGGAGGAGGGAGCTCCTCCTGAATGCTCCCGTCGGCTGCCGCACTATAGTGCGGCACCAATCCCCTGTCTGATGATCCCGGGAAGTGAACGGCACTTCCTGGGGTCATCTGTAACGTCACCATGCCCGCAATGCATTGTGGGCATGGTGACAGGCGTTGTCATGATGATTGCTGTTAAAAGATAAATTGAAAAAAAAGTAAAAATAAATGTCAAAAGTGAAAAAAAAAGTAAAACAAAAAATAAAATAAAAACACGTACACCGCCCTTTTCCCAAAAAAGATCAAAAATAAATAAAGTAGCCATATTTGGAATCGCCGCGTGCGTAACGACCCATCCTATAAATCTGTCACGTTAATTAACCCGTACGGTGAACGCCGTAAAAAACAAAAAACAGTCACAGAATTGCAATTTTTGTACATCTTGCAGCACATAAAATGGAATAAAAAAGCGATCAAAAACTCATATAAACGCCAAAGTTGTACCAATTAAAACCTCAGTTCATCCCGCAAAAAAAAAGTCCTTACACGTCTCTGTATACGGAAAAATAACAAAAGTTTTTGGCTCTCAGAAGACAGCGATGCATAAATATTATTTAACACAAAAAAAACACTTTTTTTTTTTTTTTAAAGTGCTTCAATATTAAAAAAAACTATATAAATAGGGTATCGCCGTAATCATATCGACCCAGAGAGTAAAGCTAACTGGTCATGGATACTGCACGGTGAGCGCTGTTAAAAATAAAAATAAAAAACACTACTAGGATTGCAGTATTTTCTTCACCCTGCCTTCCAAAAAACGGATTTAAAACTGATCAAAAAGTCTTGTCCCCCCAAAAATGATACCAATAAAAACGTCAACTCATCCCGCAAAAAACAAGCCCCCCAACGCTCCCTACACATAAAAATAAAAAAAGTTATGGCTCTCAACTATGGCATGCAAAAACGGTTTTCCTTTTTGAAAAAATGTTTTTAAATTGGGGGGGGGGTAAAAGCAGTAAAACATAAAAAAAAATACAAATTGGTACGCTGTAATCGTAAACGACCTGCGAGTAATACTAACATGTTCAGTTTAACTGCAAAAGGGACCGCTGTAAAAAAAAAAAACCTACCAGGGAATGTTGTATTTTGTTCAAAATGCCTCACAAAAAACCTTAATAAAAAAATGATCAAAGCGGGATATTTTCCCCCCCATAATGGTACAAAAAAAAACACCCAAATCATCCCACAAAAAACCAAGCCCATAATCAGCTCCGTAACAGAAAACGAAAAAGTTTTTGGCTATCGAACAGGACAACATTAAAAACGCAATTTTTTTTAGACCCATTTCTATTGTGTAAAAGTAAAAAAATAAAAAAAACTATATAAAATCATATCGTTGCAATTTACTGCCCCCCATATAAAGATTAAACCCCTCATTTATACTGCACGGGGAACGCTTAAAAATTTAAGGGCCCAAAAAAACAATGGTGGAAATGCGTTTTCCCCCCCATTTTCATAGCCCAAGCAAAAAAAAAAAAATTTGGAACACCCGTGCACCCCAAATCACAATAAACCCTAGATGAGATCTAGAGGCGTGCTGAATCCAAAATAGGGGGGCTTTCTGGAAGTTTTTTACCCGTTTTGGTACTTTTGGGGGGGTTTTTAATAGACATGGCCCCACCAAAAACTGCGTTCCAAAAGCCAATAACACTCCCCCCCCTTATTTAAAAAAGCCCTGCCATGCGCCCAAACACATTTAAACCTGGCCAAATCGGGCAGCCTATCCCCCTCACATCGACAAATCAAAAGTGGCTCCCCAGATTTGCATACGTTTTTTTTCAGAAAGTGTTTTTTTGTGTGCAGTAAACATAAATAATACAATTGGTGTACCAAACGATATCAACCCTAATATGGAAGGAAGAGGTGCCCATTTTGGGTTTCTGTTTAAAATGCCCACAAAAACCCAATAAAAGTGTCAAAGGGCATATTGCCCTTGGTATTTTTCAATATTTTCTCCTATCAGAAAATAAAATGAGGTTCAGGAGCAACATCCAAATTTTATATAGACCTGATTGGCTTTTTTGAAAGAATAAATATAAAAGATAGGACTGCCCTCATTTATAGCCCAACATAAAATTGAAACCGTGCACCTTAAATACATGATTTGATCAAGATGTGTGAACCATAGCTTCTGAAAGGTTTCTTTCATGTATGGGTTTAATAGACAGCATAAAATGCTTCTTAAGGACATCTTTACTATTGTATTACCCAAACAGCAGATTACACCCACATGTAGGGTATTGCCGAACTTGGAAGAAATTTCTTAACAAAGTTTTGGGTCCTTTTTTTTTACCAGGATGCCTTGTAAAAATTAAACATTTTCAGCTAAAATTGCAGATTATTGGAAAAAAAAAATGTTTTTTCATTTTCACAGCCTAACACTAAAAAATTTTGGAAACAGCTGTGGGGTCGATATACTCACTACACCCCTGGATATATTCCTTAAGGGGTGTAGTTTCCAATATGGGGTCTTTTTAGGGGCATTTATTAAGTTTTAGCACCTTAGGGTGTCCGCAAACCTGAAATGGCACCTAAATAAAATCATAATGAAAATGAGACCCCAGAGTCCAGTAGGTGCTCCTCCTATTCTGGGGCTTGTGGTTGAGCCAAATAGTGCACTAGGGCCACATATGGGATATCTCTGAAAACGCCAGAATCTGGGAAATCAATATTAAGTTGCATTTCCCTGATCATATTTACCGTATTCTTGTGAATCATGTATAAAAATTGAAAATCTGCAAAAAAAAGTGAAATTTTGAAATTTCACTTCCACTTTGCTTTAATTCCTATGAAACACCTAATGGGTTAATAAACTTCCTAAATGCTGTTTTTAATACTTTAAGGGGTGTAGTTTCTTAGATGATGTCATTTATAGGGGTATCTAACCTACAGGCCAATCAACATCACGTTAGAACTGGACTGGTCCCTAAAAAAAATGTCTATTGCAAATTTTCTGGAAAATGTGAAAATTACTACTAAATTTCTAAGCCCCCTACTATCATAAATAAAAAAAGACATCTAAAAAAAAAAAGATGCCAACCTACAGTAGACATATGGTTGATGCTAGTTATAAACTATTTTGAGTGGAATAACTATCTGTCTTACATGCAGAAATTTTTGAAGTTTAAAATTAGTAAATTTTTCAAATTTTTCACGATTTTTTGATATTTTTCACAAATAAACAAGCATTTTTTGGACCAAGATTTCTTCCTATCTTAAAGCACAATGTGTCACGAGAAAACAATCTTTGAATCACATGGATAGCTTAAAGTGTCAAAAAGTTATTCTCACATAAAGTGACACATGACAGATTTCAAAAATGGGGCTCTGTCAGAGAGGCCAAAACTGACTCCGGCAGTAAGGGGTTAAAACAGTCTCTTTGGATGGGCAGAGTACACAAACAAAATAGAGACCTGAGAAGACACCAAGTCAGGTACGTTGTAGTGTAGCTCCCCATCTGAACTGAGGTCACCTTGTCATGGTGGATGGGCTCTCGCAGTTTTGATCAAAAATGTGAGCTAAGAATCTCACATTTTCATGTATCCAAAAAGTAGCAAAAATACATTTTAAAGTAGTTCAAAAATTCACTTTGACTGTCTATTAGCAGTTGTAGAGTGCTGTTTATTTGTTGCTTTTTACAATATACATCGTCACACCAGCATGCACCTGCGTAATTTTCTTTAAAATTATTACTGTGAATAGGTAGAAACCTGTCAATATAAACTGGATAGGTGGAGTGCGCCGCAGGTGTGTGGAGCAAACACCAACTCATTATTAAACTGGACTTCTCTCTGGCAGAACAGGTTGTCTCTGAAACTGCTGCAGCTTACAGAATAAGGGATACAGCCCTGGAAACAGCAGGTCTGTCACTAGCTTGTGCTGTCCACAGCAAGGGGGGCATAATTGATGTTACAGGTTCCCTTTAAGCTCACAGAGGGTAGCCATATGGGGCAACATGTATGAACGGGGCTGCGCCACTTTTCAGCCCGATATCAGACACAGCCCTGTTCATACATTTTTAAATCTCCCACACGCCACTCTAGGGCGCATTACATAGCTTTGTAATGCGCCGATCTTGGGGGCACTCTAGAACCGTAGCGAAGCTACATATTTATAGCTTTGCGGCAGCATTTCTGGGCGCATTACAGCTGGAACAGGTACATCACTTTCAGAGTGGTATACCTGAGCCAGAAATGTCACCCTAGCGCTAGAATGCGTCTGATTTATAACCCAGCTGCAGAGCGGGTTCATAAATCAGGCGCATTCTATGCCTGTATAATGCACATGTAATTCGGCGCCAAATTTCATGCATGTTGCCCATGGTTACTTTTCATATGGCCTGTTAGGACGTAATAGTAAGGTATCCTCAGCTCGAGGCCCTCTACCAGGGGCTGTAGCAAAGAACGACTTCGGCTCTGGCTGTGTAGTTTTTCTTTTAGACCCTGAACTAAGCTTCCCTTGAAGCTGGACTTGTGGCAATTAGCTCATCTCTGGGTGTCTTCACTCGATTGTACAGACTGTCTCAGTTTATCATAAGTGACACAAGTTATACCTGTTCGGTCTCTAAGACTACATATCTACACTATATTAACAGGGAAGCCAATTGTATTCATCATTCATAGATTATAATAGAACAACGCCTCCCAGTGGCCAAAACACTGAGCGGCACTCTTTTAGAAAGCTCAGTTTTGGCCAGCTTTTCTTCGCTTCGTCTTGCTTGATGTTTTTGAACATGTCGCTGTATATTGTCATATAATTTCTTCATGTAATCCCGGCTTATTTTCCGCACTTTCTGGTAACTTGTCCGTATAGTGAAGCATTAAACCTGCAGATTGATGCCTTACATGTTTTCAGCCCCACAAATGTGTATCCTTGTCTGACTGCTCAGCAGGCATCAACTACGTATATTATTAAAGTAATCTTGGAAATTCTACAGTAACTGCTGTAATCATCTGCTAGGGTATCCTCTGCCTTCCTGCTGTCCTCTCACTGCGCAGCCCCAACTTGTGATTAACAGATGTAATAAGGGTCTCCTTACCGACACCTACAATTCACAGCGGTTACATGATAAATATAGCTTATTTTTTGTGCAGGATTTTTGGAGCATGATCAGACTCTTAAGCAGTCATGTGCTGAGCACTCTTCCCCCTGCGTCTACTTCATTAACATTTCCTCAATAAGCAGATGGGTATATGATGACTTTGCTTGCAGCATTTGGGCTCCAGTAATTACATTTCTTTCAGTGTGTATTAGTAGAGGTATCATTGTCATGTGGTGGGAAATGCTTTTATTTTCTGAATTTATGCTGTAGTTACAAGATTCTGTAGTGTCATTATACAGATACATAGATGTAGCATAGTTGAATTTGTCATTTTTGTCACTGAGGCTGCACTGTGTACCGAAATAACTTGACTATCTAATGTAAAAAAAAAAAAGAAATTATGCAACGTGTTAGAAATATAAACCATGCACAGCTAAATGTGTTGCATTTCGGCACTGAGAAAAATGGTACATATATTGGTTGTAAGTGCTGTGCAGCACGACCGTCACAGCAATGGGGCAAGGGCTGCAATAAAAGGGTTGTTCGATGTAAAAAAAAAATAATAATTCGGCTACAGCTGTATAACATATCAAAAAAGAAAATAAACTCGCCTATGTAGTTATCTCCGTCCCAGTACTGAAGCGCTTTACTTCCAGTCTGCACAAACAACTTATAACCACTTCAGCCAATCAGTAGCTTCAGCAATCACATCCCATCCCATTGACATCACCAGGAGGTGATCGACTCGTGAGTAGCTGTAGCCGATTGTTATGAACTAATTTTTTTGGTTCTTTTTTGAGCCAGACAACATTAATAAGGTTAGGAGCAAAAGCAGCTTTTTTTTTCTGCTGTACAGTACTTGGGTAGAATGGGCACTAATGGGGTAGAAGCAGAATGATGATATAAAACTCTTTATGCCCCATATAATGCCCAATGGAACAGGTTTACTTGCTGAGTCTGCTACATTCCCCACTAGTTACAGCCAGCACCAGCTGTTAGCAGCCAGGTTCAGAGTTAACGCCCATCCTGCCATTTAACCACTTTGATGCTGCGGTCAAGTTGTGTGTGCCTCCAAAAAAATCAACTCCACCTGCAGAAAAGTTAGCCTTCAAATGTCTATGGAAATGAATGCAGAAAAAATTTCAAATGTTTTTTGAAAACTTGTGGCATCGTAATAGGTGCATTTAAAAACAATTAAGGTAGGGTGCACTAGTCCGGTAGCTGGGCACGGACGAAAACCAAACCCACATGCGGCAGCTAATGGCCACATGAGTTTGTCTGTAAGACTGCAATATCACCAGCAATCTCATATGGTCATTGATGGCTGTGTGCGTGGTTTTATTCACACACAGATACAGGACCGCAGATCCTAAATTAATTGTACTAATATACTTTTATTTTCAGAATTGCTCTTCCACTGGCTATCTTGTGGTCCTGCAAGCTTAACTTCAACCGTAGATAGGGTTGCCACCTGGCTCATATACCACCAGCTCATAATGGGAAGCTAGTGCCAGTACCAATTTGTACCAGCATTTTAACATACTTGGACAGTTACATCATAAGAGCTTTTTCAGGAAAGATTAGTTAGTGTTCCTCTCATCATGGCCTGGCCAATTATAGAGAGCACCGTGAAGCTGTATAGTTAAAGCTCCATAGATGTGTCTCCTGACTCTCTCTGTACCGCCCAGCATTCACCTCTGTGATCAAGTGATGGCGAGAACAAAGATGTAGCCTGGAGAGGTGAATAACCATAAGGCCGTGTTCACACGGCTTATTCCCGACGGATTTGTGAGCCGTATTGAGCTCACAAATCCGCCGTAAATAAGGGGCGGGGCCGGAGCGTGGCGGGGGCGCCGTCCCTGGCCCCATAGACTATGCATTGTTTAACGCGCGTACCGCAGCCGTAACATGTAAATGTGCATGTCAGTTTCCTTCCCCGCCCGCTGATTCGGCCGCAGGAGGACGACGGAATCCACTGCTCTCATGCTGGCCAGCTATGAGATTCACCGTAATGACAGTGACGGATATGGCCCGTTCACTGCAGCGCAACACCTCGGCAGAGTACGGCGCCAATCCGTGCCCAAATAAGCCGTGTGAATGAGGCCTAAGAGGCTTGGTATATAACATTAACCCCTCCACTGCTCCGCACAAAGGATCTTTATATTAACCCCCTCACTGCCTATGACCACCAGGTATGCAACATTAACCCTTCTGCAGCTTACACAAGCCCCTCACTTTTCTGACATAAACTGTGGCAGGGCTAAAGGTTCTAGAGACCAGGGGGGACATGTATGAAAACGGTCTAGGGCTAAGACTTTCTTTGTTGCCCATAGCAGCCAATCAGAACTCCTCTTTCATTTTTTTAGAGCACTATATGAAATGAAAGGGGAGCTCTGATTGGTTGCTATGGGCAACAAAGAAAATCTTAGATCTAGACAGTTTTCATACATAAGACCCTAAATGTAGCCTCTTAAGAACTACGGGCCTTACGTATAAAAACTGTCTAGCAGTAAGACTGTCTTTATGCCAACAGCATATATTTACTATTTTGCCTATGGCAAAATAGTAAATATAGTCATTAAAAGTCACCCTTTGTACTCTTGCTAGATTCCCATTTTTTTGGAGACTATTTAACAGCATAATCAGAGCTCCGTTTTCATTTCATATAGTGCTTGGAAAAATAAAAGCTGAGCTCTGATCGGCTGATATGAGCAAAAATGACTTAATACTGTATTCATGCGTAAGGCCCTATGTGTAAGCTATTTCTCTACAGTAAAAAAAACATAGTATACAGCAAAGTGAGTTTGGTTAAAATGTGAAAAAGCTTTGTATTCCATATAAAAATAAAACATATGACAATGACAATTGGCAACAACACATAACTGTCCGTTATTTCATCATATACAGTAGCTTCAGAGCATTTAATGCTCAAATCTGGCAGTTTGCAGCCTGTTCTGCCAGAGATGAGTCCATCTTATTCATGAGCAGATGTTAGCTCCACCTACCCATAGCTGATTCTGTCTAATAACTATGAATAGGTAAAAACCTGTCAATTAATGACAGGTGGGCTGAGCTAGTCAAATGTGGGCATGGCCAACCAGTCATTAATAAGCTGGACTCTTCTCTGGCAGAACAGGTTGCAAACGACAAGATTTGAGCATTAAATGCTCTGAAACGGCTTCATCTTACAGAATAAGGGCTCTTCTCCACGGCAGAGAGCAAATACCAGTTGGATTATCCGACCGGTATCTGCTCTGTTTTGCGGCCGTGCCGCTGTTTGCGGAGTAAAGCCCACCTCCCTCACTTAGACTTGTTCATATTCCGCCCGAGAAAAGGGGGCAAGAATGAACATGTTCTATGCTTTTCGGCGCCCGCCAGCGGTCTCAAATCTGCCCGGCGGAAAACCCATGCAGTGGGGACCGCTGCACGCATTTTCCATAGAGGTCAATGTAAAAGTTTGACAAACGTTTACAGACGGATTTCAAAACCGAAATCCATCTGTAAAACTGTCCACAAACCCTTGCTGTGGGGACATGCCCAAAGGGACAGCATGTCTATCACTATTTTATGCTGTCCTCAGCAAGGGGGGCATAATATATGTGACAGGTTCCTTTTAATCTCCAGATACCTGCTCTTAAGTAATCTTTGCTCCTCACATCTCCTCTCTGCTCTCCTCTTATCAGTTACTCCAAGATTTCCCACATGTGTCCCCCATACTCTGGAACTCACTGCCCCAACACATCAGACTCTCCGCCATCTATACAACTTTAAAAGTGCTTAAAACCTATCTCTTCAGAATAGCCTACAACGTACAACAACCGATCTGCCAATACAGCATAATACAGACATCTAATACAGACACCTTTTGTCTCCTTTTTCCTTCATTGTATTCTGTATCATTTTAATATTAATATTGTATGTATCATTTTATGTGTATGAACTCCTTTGGTTTTACAGCACTCTGGAATTAATGGTGCGCAAAAATAAATAATAATAAATGACATATCAGACTGCAATTCTGTACTTCTGTATTGTAATGCATTATGCTCTGCCTCTGACATAACCTAATAGGCATACAAAGTTAACAGACCATGAAGCGCTCTTTAGGCTCAAGACAGGCAGAAAAACACATCAGTACCCTGCATATGCTTCATGCAGGTACCAGTGGGCTGAAAGTATGAGCCCATAAGCGCCTGATAGAAGTGACGGGGCGTACATTATGCACGGAGAACATGAACGACAATGATGATTTTACATAACACTCGATGAGTGCTGATCTTGTAAATGGTTTTGCTATGTTAACATACCCTAAAAGTGAAAAGTGCTACTACTTTCTAATAAACTTTGTCTCCGTACTTTATCATTGGCAAGATACTTGCCTGCTGTTAGTAAATGAGGACACGCTTGTTTACAGTCTGCAGTCCTATACATAGCGGATAAAATTGTATCTAGTCTAGACAAGAATCTCAGAGCTAAATACATCGGCAGCTGCTGCACAAATCTCCCCAAGGCCTGGTTCACATCTGCATTGGACGTTCCATTCTGAACCTCTGTCTCAAAGGTGCAAATGAACCCAAAGGGATCTGTCTCCAACAGACCCCAACGGCGTCCGACGGACCCTATTGCCTACAATTGGGCTGTCAAGTTTCCGCCGTGGTGTCCATTGTTTTGACGGAAAAAATAGCACAACTTGCTGCACTATGTTTTCCATTATTCCCAATTGAACAAGCAACAGAACAAGAGTGTTCTCATTTACTGATAGCAAGAAAATATCTTTAGACTGATAAAGTACTGAGACACAAACACTCCTGAGAAGAAAAAAACTCTGGTCCTTAAAAGGTCTAAGGTTATGTTCACACGGGTTAACTGCGGGATGTAAATACGCCCCGCAGTTACGCCGTGTGGCCGGGAGCGAGGGAGGGAGCGGGGGGCCGGCACTTCGCCGGCCCATAGACAATCAATGCTAGCGGTGCGTATACGCCGCTAGAAAGTGACATGTCAATTATCTCCCCCCTCGGCGTATTCACCGAGCGGGGAGAGGAGACGTAATCCATAGTTCTCTATGAGAACTATGGATTACCGTAATGAATGGGCCGTTTTCAGCCCGTAATTTGCGCACTTCGGCGCGTAATTACGGACCGAAATACGGCCCATTTTAAGCCGTGTGAACATGGCCTTAAAATGCTACCTCAGATGAACAACAAACAACAACTGATTCCACCATGTCATTATTTACTTAACCCTTTAAGCACAATTTTTTAAATCCCATTCAGGGATAACTATTTCCGCTTAATAATGTATTAGCATACTCCTATATGACAATACATTACATTCTGTGTGAGTATGACACAGGCTAATGTCAGGGCAACATACAGTGTGCTCTGACAGCAGACTTACTATATAGATAGCCCTTGTGCTACTCAGGGTCCCCCAAGGTGACTGTACAGACATTCCCCAGGCTCCATCGAGCACAGAGAATTCTGGTGACTCAATGGGGTAGGGTAATCTCCTTTGATCATGTTGCGGTCACAGACCACGGTAATCAATGGGCTAAACATCATGGATCGGAAGCTTGATCCTGTCCCTGCCATGCACAGAGACTGCTCTAGGAACAGAGTTGTTAACTACAACTCCGTTCCCTGAGCAGCTACGGTGCTGGGTGCTGTAGATCAATAGCTTGAACCCCCCCAATGCTTACATTAATCTGGAGGGATTTTGACCCACCCTTCTCTACAACGTTGCATCTGTTCAGTGAGGTTGGTGGGCATTGGTTTATACATAATTCTTTAAAGGTCACTCCATATTATATAACTTATTATTTAGCTGTTCTGTTGCAGATATTACTGTGCTTGGGATCTGTTCCATTATCCAGTTTCGGCCAAACTTTAACTATTTTATAGATGCCTTCACATTTGACTCTAGTATACTTTGGCATACAAGGGAAATAATACTCAGTAACTGTAAGATGCCCAGGCATTGTACAGTATAGCCAGACATTTCCAACTTGGTCTTGTCTGTCCAAAAGATATTGTTTTAGAAGTCTTGTGATTTGTTCTGAAGCAGCTTTGTATAATGGGTTTTCTCACTACAACGAATAGCTTCTACCATGTAAGGAAAGATACAATGCTTTGCTAATCTTGCTTTGGTCAAGAGTTAAAGCAGATTTAATCTCCTCTGAGAGCACACAAGTTTCTCTGGTTACTGGCCATTTCTCCATGTTCTCTTTTATCACTCTTTGCTCAAAGCTGTCATCACTCCAACCATGCTTAGTCACCTCCTGCAGAATCTTATCTCTAGCTATGGACTTTGTTTACTTAAAGGGGTTGTCTCACTACATTGATTCATCTTACCTCAGTCCTGTTTTCTTGCTTTCACTTTGAATTCAGAGGTATGTTTACTGGCTTCCACTAGGCTGCAGTAGAAGCCCGGTCTGTAGCTATAGCAACCAGTGCCGACAGCCTATTAGGAGAGATCAAACAGGTCTGTAGCTATAGCGACCTGAGGAACTGATGCAGCCAATACAGGAGGGGATATCTCAGAATAGGTAGGACACTCTTAATGGACACATATTGCAAAGTGACTTGTTTTTGCAAGATCTTTAACATAAAAAGCAATCCTTGTAGTGAGACAACCCATTTAAGTAAATGAAAAGCTTTCATACTTTAGAGCTCCATTCACTTTATAAACCTCCAGCAGTCATGTCAGTGTAACAGGAATATCTAAGAACAGCAGAGCAGATGTGTTAATCACTGCTATAGACTCACCCACATCCTGAACAGGATATGTGCCTCTAAAGCAGACTGAGGCTCTGTGAAACTGCATATTGAGAAAACCATTTTAAACTGTGCTGTCATATCTTTTTTGAGAAAGTAGAGACTTTCTCCTGGCAACCCTTCCAAACAGGCATACTTGTTTAGTTGTTTTTTAATTGTACTAACATGAACCTTCATAAATTCACAATACTGTTGAAATGGGGGAATGTCCACCCCCAAAAAGTCGCAATTTTGACATAATGAACTGGTTTTAGAGCTGTAGAGTCTTGCTGCCTGATGTGTTAAGACATTACCCATTGTGAAAACAGCCAAAGAAATGCTGCAACGGACTACAGGTTTTGTAAACTAACACTGTTGTGTGTATACATATGAAAGGGAATTGTGTATCCTTGTTATCACTTTAACTATTAAAAGTTGGAGATAAAGACTATATTGGAAATATTCAATGGATATTTTTCAGCAATATTGTGAATTTATGCTGGACTTGTGGGGACCTGTGACTGCTGACTAAAACCTGTAGATATCATAAGGTGCAACTATAGCAAAATTGGAATGGACTATCATGAACCTGAACATTTAATATGTTAACGAAGGCCCGTAGACATGGAGATGTAGCTTTTGAGTTTTTTTCCGTTTCTCTGAGCATTGTATGGTCTGATCTTGGGGTGAATTTGTTGGAATGTCCACTCCTGAGAAGATTATCATGTCCCTTGAATGTTTTTCATCTATGAATAGTCTTTCTCACAGTAGAATTATAGACTTCAAATTGTTTAAAAATGACCTTATAACCATTCCCAGTTTGATGGGCAGCAACAATTGCTTTTCTGAGATCACTGCTAATATCTTTCTTCCTTGATATTGTGTTAACACACGTCTAAATGCTCCAGACCAGCAAACTGCCAAAATTTCTGCTTTTATAAAGATGGTCACATTTGCTGATGATCAATTAATTCAAGGGTACCTGTCACACTGAACATGGTATCTGATTCACCAGAGAGCAGGAGGATCCGAGCAGAATGATATATAGTTTTGCAGGAAATTGTTTTGTAGAATTTGTAATCTGTTAATTTAAATTTCTGCTTATTCTGGGTTAAGGAGTCCAGTAGGAATTGTTATCAGCTATTCTATATGTGTACTCATACATGGAATACTGTCAACATAGTTAAGACCGCCCACTGGACTCCTTAACCTAAAATAAACAGAAATGTAATTGAATAAAATACAAGCTCTACTTAATCTTCCCCATAACTAGATATCTTCTTCTGCTCTATAACATGCTGTCTGCAGATTAGATAGCATGTGCAATGTGGCATTTGACTGTCAGCAGCTGAATGTTTCTTACTTTCTTAATTCATATAGAAGCAGTAGTGGTGTACTTAATTTTTCACACACTGCTTTTGCATTATGGCCTAGTTTTTGCTGTTGTTGTTTATCTGAGGTTGTATTTATCTGACTTCAAGACTTTCTAAGGACCAGATGCTTTTTATTTTGTCCTGATACATAAAACCATAGAATTCAAAGAGGGCGTCCTTTTATTTTTCACATGACTACATATTAGAAAGTAGTAGAATTTTTCAGGGCTGTGGAGTCGGAGTCTTGGAGTCGGAGTCGGTGCCTATTTTGCAGGAGTCGGAGTCGTCATAAAAGGGACCGACTCCCAGAATATATAATAAGTTGGTCCAGTTAGCTCAATGCAAAGAGCAAGAGGAATTGGGTCCGGCCAGGGCTACTGCTCCCATATCTTCAGTCTTATCACATGAGGAGTGTAATTGATGACATGGAGCAGGCAAAGTGCTGCCCCAGGGGAAAAGATTCTGCTCCCATGGCAAACAGATTTCAGCAAAATTTTTCACCTGCTTTCAAAGAAGTAGAAGAGTTTAACCACTCATCAAAACTGACTGTGCCTGAGGCAATTCCTTTATACCCCGACATTGTTAGAGATGTTGCCCCTGTGGTCACCGCTTTGCCCCCAACCCAAGTTAGTGTTCTCTAGCCTGAAAATAATGAGATCAGATGTGAGGTCATGTATGCAGGATCTTATGGAGGCAATACTATTTCTCAGAACAAATTCAGAGACTCCACGAATGTTCCTGCAGTGTTTTGCATAATTACAATTTTTTCGTTTTCTAAAGTCATATCCAATAAATATATTTTACACTGACAAGCAAAATGGTAACAATGTTTTGAACTTGTGACTTTCAGGCTTCATATCTCACCATCCACTACAGCTTTGTACATGAGGCTACTGTAATTTTATATACAGTCATCTTACCTATCTTATACATAAATTTGACTGCAAGTATTTAGCATCTGCTTAGTTCTGCAGATTCTTTCCTGTAACTGCATTGTTACTGTTTTGCTGCTAAAAATCGAAATGTTAATTTTTATTATTTTGTTAGTATTTGAGAAATCCACCTTTTGGTTTTCAGCTCTGCCTGAATCCTTCTGGGCTCTGGATCAGATTCAAGCATGTCTTGACTAAAATCTGATCCCAAATCTCTTCTACACATTCCCACTGTTGGTGCAGACTATACTTGGATACAAATACAGCTTTTTCTTCAACTCACAAGTGTTCAAAAGATCAAAACATTGTTACCCTTTTGCTTGTCAGTGTCTGTTCTACCTAAATAGCTTGATTATTGTATCATAAGGTGATAAACAGCCTGATGTTACCACCTTACTACAGTAAAGTTAGCACTTAAACATGCGCCATGTATGAGGGAGTCGGAGGTTTGGGAAATTGAGGAGTCGGGGCTTTGGCTTGTTGACTCCACAGCCCTGGAATTTTTTTTCTTGTTTATTGATTAAAGGGATTCTCTGGCAATTCACCAAAAATCTAGCTTGCCTAGGTTTTTTTCCTTTAATATTTTATTTGCTAATTTTTGCTGCGCTGTATTTAGCCTTTCTTCTGTGCAGCCAAGCAGCAGCATTTCCTTTTTCACAGCAGTTTTTTTTTTTCTCTAAAACAATAAACCCTAGAATTCTATGCTGTATTTTGTCTATCTTTCTGCTAACCTCAATCCCTGTGCACATGCCTTTTTATCTCTCATGTTGAAAGCCTTGGAAAATAGGACCATATAGGTGTGACTTTAAAGCATACCTGCCAACTTTCGGAAGTGGCCTTCAGGGAGATTTTGAATTGCAGCTTGTCGCCTTGATGGTTTGAGTGGGCCACACCCCTTGTTTAACATGAGATGCCCTCTTTTGCACAAAGCCCCACCCCCTTGTCACATCTGTGTGATGGCTTTGTAGGAAAGCTGATAAGGGATGTGTTATCCTTGAGCTTTATTGGACGTTGGATCTCCTAACCAGCATCTAAGCTGGGTAACAGCACATCAATCAGCTTTCCTTCAGAGTCTAGCTACAATGTGGTTCCTATGCACCAAGTGATGTCAAGAGCAAACCACAGCCAGTAAAAAAAAAAAAGAGCTCAGATGTAGAAAGTGGTTTAGCTGCCGTATAGGCTTAGGCTAAAACCAGCAAAACATTGTCAACTTGTGACTGTTTGGCCCCTTTTCAGCCATATATACTGCATTAGTGTATATAGTGCGTGGCGCGTTTTTAGACCGTTTTTTGGCACAGATTTTGCCCTGGCTATTAATTTGTATGGGTGGAAACCTTGTCCAAAACCTCATTAAAACCTCATCAAAAACCTCTTCTGAAGAATAGTTTCAGGCGACGTTTTGATGCTGTTTTGGGTCCAAACACCGTCCAAATAAGCTGTGTGGACATACCCTAGTAGGCATGCCCAAGAGTGTATTCTAAAAGTTACCAGTTACCATTGCTTGATATGGCCGCTACAAATAAAATACCGGCACTGGCCTCCTGGCAGTAAAATCGTCCCTGCTGGTGGTTTACCAGATTGGTGGCAAACCTACCATAGCAGGAGATTTACCAACTCTTCAGGGAGACCAGGAGGACTCCCCCTTTTCAGGGAGTCTCCCTGACGATCAGGGAGAGTTGGTAAATATGATTTAAAGGCTGCCATGAAAAAGCCAATCCTCTTTGGTCACTGGATCTCCTGGGCTTGACATGGCTCAGTCTTTTGTTAGACACGCAGAACTGCTGAGTTCTTTTAAGCAAATCACTACTAGAGAACTGGTGGAAGTCCATAGAAAAAAATTTAAAGCACCTTACAAAAGTTTCTAAGTTTTGATAGAGGTATTATTTAAAAATGTGGGGTTTTTTTCCACTGCCAAATCCCTTTACATTTTATTAACATAAAATTTTTAAAAAAACTTTTAAGTAGTAAGACTAGAATTTGAGACCATTGATGTAAATTATTAGGGCGACATGTATGTACAGGGCTGTGGCAGTTATCTGGTGTCTTTTCAGCCCAAAAAGTGTTGCAGCCCTGTTCGCTATATTTTTAATCAGACGCACGCCATAATTATGTCCTGCTGTAACAAAACGCCCACTACCCGCTCGCCCACCATTTTTAATGCGCCTAAGATGCGGGGGTGCTTCGAAAGGCGTCAGAACGGCAACAATCCAGGTCTGCCGTTACCTGCAGGAAAGGGTAAACCACTTCAAAAGTGATTTACCTGAGCCTGAATTGTCGCTTTGTAGCTAGAAAGCTCTAAATCTATGACTCACAGTACAACAGGTTCATAGATTCAGCCTCATTCTATGCTACTAACGCGCGCAAAAAAATGGCACCTGGGCGCCAAAATACATATGTGTCGCCTTTAGAGTTCAACATTGCTTCTCTCGCAAATAACACAAAAGCAGCAAAGTTCTGAATTTAGCGTTGGGTATACAAATATAAGAAAACATCAGAATCAGTACAAAAAAGATAAAACAGTTACTTCACGATGTATTGTAATGCTTCTCTTAAAGGTTTTACATCTTATATAGTTTAATGTTTCTAATGGACAGGGGTGTCCTCAATTAATGCAGCAAATTACACGTATACTTTGTGAGTGCTGTATTCCCTTCACCACCACACAAAATCAGCTCTCTCCCCTGCCTTAAATGAAAAAAAAAATCCGTTGAAGTGACCTTTCCTCCAACATACAAATGCTCCAGATTGCACCTCCCCAGTGACCCACCAATCTAAACTCCTTACCTTTAAAAATAAAATTTGCGTTTAGTGAAAGCGTAAAGATTTTACCTAATAATCATCCATTTAAGTATTTCACCTTAGTGTTAACATTTATGATACTTTTAATGTTAAATAATGGCACAAAGAGACCCAGCGACAAAACCCTGCAGCCAGTGATAGCTTGTGATGCATAGTACCCTGGCTGCATCTGGAAGCCAGCCAGGCCAGCAAATTACCGAGGTCATCTGTTGCATTCTAATAGTGAGACGTGAACTGAGCTTCGTATATTGATGCTGGGTTATCGGACTGCATGATGCAGCTCTATCAGAGGTCAGTGTAACTCGCAGATTTTCACAAAACTCGGATTGTTACGCCATGGTCAATGGCCCAGACAGATGTGGTCACCTCTTTTTTTAGGGAAATATCGATACAAGGAGCAGCTGGTTACTGCACTGGTGACAGCACCCTTACTGTTGGCTTGTTTACTGTGCAGTAAAACATTATGAAGGGTCAAAAGGAGGAGAAGTAAGGATTGTCATTCTCGGTTCTTTCTTCTTTCATTCCTTTTATCTTTTCTCTTGGTCACGTATGAAGTGAGGTGTGAAGACAAATAAAGGGAATGCATCAGGCAGTGGCTGGAAAGGCGACCAGTAAAACTGCATAAAATACAGTGTAGAAATATCATACTAAGTCTATAATATTTTGAGTTGAATTTAACTTTTTTTATATCCGCTGTGTGCCAATAAAAAAAAAAAAAGACAACTGATGATTTTGCCGGGAGGAAGCCGCGGCCAGCAGACATTTCACCTGTAGCATTACATGGCACTGTTAAGTTGAATGACAGTCCATGCAATACATGGACTGCTTGAGTCTGAAATAACAGGAGCTAATCCTACATGCTGACTCTCCATTCTGGCACCGATGTATGAGTGCCGAGCAGGAACTTCCCCACCTTCATGGCGTCCATGTGCTCTAATATGGCTGAAAGAATAGGGGTGTGATGATTCAACACCTTTAATACATACTAATAAAATCAAGCAAACTATTGACCAACTTTTCAGATAAAGTGGTAATCCTAGTTGTGCAGGATTCAGGGCCTTAGTCAGAACAGATGTCATTGCTGTTCTCTGCTCAGCTTTTATGATCCTGTGAAGTTATATATTGTAAGCTTCTACTCACGTTTGGATGCCGTCCTGGACCATCCTGTTGGTTTCTTAGCTCCTGGATCGCCGTTCTTTGGTAGATCAGGATTGGCACATCAACCTTCTGACACCAGGAGTCTCTTTAACCTGGCCTCAGCCAGCTTTATTTTCAGGCACAGGATTATAACAACGTAACAAATAAACATCTCGGCCGTCTGGCCACTTACAAACTCAAAGAGATTCTCTCTAAGCTGTGGTCTGATTCTACTACTCACCACTATGCACACACCTTTATTCAGCCACCACTGGTATACATATTTAATTTTCTTGGTCAGTGTTTGGCCTGCAGACCACTGATCACATAAGAATGTGCCACTATACATTCTGTGATCTTCATACCCCCTCGCACCAACTATGGGATAATTTTTTATTGTATGAATTTTGTTTTACAGAACAGCTGTTAAGTTCACCATCGAAACACATCTGCTCAAATCTCAAGACAACATCAGCTGCTGCTGTTCATGTATTCTCTGTGGCAAGCGCAAGATAAAAATGGAAATAAATCTCTAAAAGAGGCGCCTCTCTGCTTTGACTGTGCATAAGTGTTTGTTTTTTCACCCCTGAAAAGACAGAAGGATCCCAAAGATGTCTTATACACATGCACACTGTCCATACATTTTAAGGGTTCATTGTCCTAATGTTCAGGACAGAAGGACATGTGGTCCTTCTTGTTCATCGTAAAACTCTCTGTTAGCAGACACATCAAAGTAGACACAAACCCTAAAGAGGTGTCTCTGACACAAACAGCCTCAGTAAAACATTCAGTTGGCAGGCACCTCATAGTAGACACGTACGCTAAAAAAGTATTTGTGACACAAACAGACCCAGAACAATTGTAAGTGACTGGGGACATGCATCTATGTGCTAATGCAAAGCTTATTTCCTCAAAGACGAGCAACCAAACTAATAAGGGGAATGGAGCATCTTTATTATGAGAAGAGGTTAAAAGAATTAAACTTATTTAGTATTGAGAAAAGACAGCTCCGGGAAGACCTGTTTAATTTATATAAGAATATAAATGGCCCCCACAAAATGGATGGGGAAAAGCTATTTCAAGTAAAGCCCCCTCAAAAGACAAGTAGACATTCCCTTTTTCTGGAGAGAAAAAGATTCAAAAGCCTTTTTCACTATGAAAATTGTGATTTTGTTGAATAGCCTGCCTGAGGAGCTGGTCACAGCAGGAACAGGTGAGGGTTTAAAAAAAATGCTTAGATAACTAATTAAAACTAAAGAAGATTAATACGTATGCAGCCGTATAAAATATCTAGAACCAGCCTGATGGCAACTCTGGGATCAAAAATGAAATCTCCCTTAGAGCAAAGGGGTTGTTGCCTTATGGGTTTCAAAGCCTTTATCCGTAAGGGAAACTAAGCTTTAAAAAAATCCTTATCTCCCTCCTTTCATCCACGTTTTCCCACCCTTGGCTGGACTTGGACATATGTCTTTTTTCAACCGTACTAACTATGTAAGGATAAAATAAAGAGTAGATTTACCGGCACTGCGTACAACACAGCAATCCAGACTTCACATCCAGCAGTCCCGTACAGGAGATATGTAGGCGATTTAGCAGGCCCGCTGGTGCACAGCTTTCCATAGACAGAAAGACAAGTTGCAGTAATCTAATTATAGAGCATGGTAGAATATAGGCACTCACTTCAAATGCAAATGGCCTTTATTCAAATAAGATGCACAATTCACATAGCCGGTCCAGGGGTGACAGTTTCCAACCAACAGCAGTTTCACGTTATCGAGGCCTTCGCTCTATAATTGTATCATTTACTTAATAAACCTTCCTAGTCTGTCAGAAGAACTGAGAAGGGCTTATATGTTAAAACATTCCACCTTTGGGATCTCGTAGAACTTATTGATTCTAACTAGTCCAAGAGAGACAAAAATTCTCTGGGATCTTTGGCTACTCAAAGACAGCAATTGGGGAGCAGAACACAACATAGGGACAAACAAGAGCTTTATTTTAGTCCATAGCATTTCCTTGATTGTTTTTAAAGGGGTTGTCTCACTACATTGATCTTACCTCAGTCCTGTTTTCTTGCTTTCACATTGAATTCAGGGGCACGTTTACTGGCTTCCACTAGGCTGCAGTAGAAGCCAGGTCTGTAGCTATAGCAACCAGTGCTGACAGCCTATCAGGATAGCTCAAACAGGTCTGTAGCTATAGAAACCTGAGGAGCTGGTGCACCCATACAAGAGGGTATATCTCAGAATAGGTAGGACACTGTTAATGGACGTATATTGCAAACTGACTTGTTTTTGAAAGATCTTTAACATAAAAAAGTAATCCTTGTAGTGAGACAACCCCTTTAAGAGATCCGGTTGAATCTGTCAGTTTATGCTCTGTTCTGGCACATATAGAAGGAACTCTGCTGCTTAAATGATATTCATATGATTTCATATAGCTCAAAAAGTGGGGTCAAGCTCTTTAATACATACTAATAAAATTAAGTATTTTCTGAAGGAGTGGTGAACTCAGTTATGCAGGAATCGGGGCTTGCGTTAGTGCCCAAAAAGGTTGTAATGATGCCAAGCCCATTTTGGTTTTGTAATATTTTGAGGCGTCCGTTAGTAGTTTAAAGGGAGTTTAAAGGGATCTTGTGATTATTTCCCTTTAAAAAGTCTGGTTTCAATGCAAATGTCTGCATAGTAACCATGACTTTTAATATGAATACTATATTATGTGTTATCTTTCGGCACCAAATACTGAACTTACAGAGAACCTGTCAAAAGATTATTCCCCCTTTGCTGTGGACAGCACAAGCTAGGGGCAGACCTGCTGTTTCCAGCGCTGTGTCCCTTATTCTGTAAGATGCTGGAGTTTTAGAGCATTTAATGCTCAAATCTTGCAGTTTTCAGCCAGAAGAGTCAAATTCAAGAGTCAGTTTTTTTTCAAACCCGCCCATCTGAGGCTAGCCCCAAAACCCCCCTCAACTGATAAACCTAAATTTCTTTGAATAGGTAGGGAAAACATGTGAAAACTGTCAGTGGGGGGGGGCTAGCCTTTGGGGGGGCGGGGCTAACACCTGCTCATGAAAAAGATTTGAGGGGCAAATGCTCTAAAACTACAGCATCTTACAGAATAAGGACCAACAGCGCTGGAAACAGCAGGTCTGACACTAGCTTGTACTGCCCTCAGCAAGGGAGGCATAACCTATGTGAGGTTCCCTTTAAACATAAAATATAAAATGATCAAACATAGGAGGGCAAAGGTCGTGCCAAATCTAGATTTGAAATTAAAGCATGAGGTTTGATAGAAAATTTAGAATTTTAATCAGTTTTGGAGTGAGATTAAACTTAAAATATGGTCATCTTGTATTTGTGTATGGGCATCGAGATACTAATAGAATTCTACATGTGGTTGACTTCACTTTAGAAGGTTGTTTGATATTACAAAGAAACATGGCAGCCTTCTTACAGAAACATTGCCTCCCTTCTTCATGGGCTGTGTCTGGCATTACAGTTCAGCACCATTCAGTTCGGTAAGGTTGGGCTGCAGTGGTTGCAGATGGCCTATGCACAAAAGTGGCACCGTTTCTGCAAGAAATCAGCCATGTCTTTCTAATTTCATACTACCACTTTAATGGGCATACATGGTGATTTAAATTAATATTTGTGCACTATAAATATGGGGTTTAATATTTTCCTTTGTTTCCCTTCCTTCTTAATTTCTGTAGTGTTATCTGGAACTGGAGCTACTTGCTCCTTTACTGCAGATTCAGCTTCTCTTAACAATCCACAGAAAAATGCATTGCATTCACTGTCCTCTCTATCACTCGGTATACAGTAAAACACGTAAGAGAATACAATCTGATGAGTGATCGGCCTGGACAAGAGAAGCTCTGAATCACAGTTTGTTCTTTTTCCACCACTGATGGAATAATGGAAGGGAAAATTCACCAGCCTTCTACAGGAGCGCCCAGTCATTAAATCACTATGTACAAAACCTCTGCAACATTTATGCTCAAAGATTAGCGAGAGCCGCCAGAGACCACTAAAACTCCAGCACTTAAAACTTTGTCTCTCTGACACTTTTCAACAAAAACAACCATAAAAACACGATACTCAAGCCAACTAAAAGGAGATGTTGCATTTAGGCGATGGGTCATATTCCTGGCCAGGTTTACCCATAATAGACATGACCAACTGGTGACATCAATGGGTTTTGTGTTCTTTACAGAATAAATAGAAAAAGAATGCCCAGCTCGCCTAGTGCTGTATTTCAAGATGTGCAGAGATTCTAGGCAGCACTGGATATAGTATATACACAAAGAGATTTCAGTATCCAGTTAATAAGGAAAAAAATAGCTAGTAAGCAGTCAAACTGAGAATAGTAGTAGTCAGAGGTAGTGTTGACTCAGGGTCATAGCTAGAGTCATAATAGATCAGGGGTACAATCCCTAAGACATGAATCCATCACCTCCCCCCCTCCCCCCAAAAAAAAAGACAGCACTTGACAATTATACACAAAGTGATATCACTACACAAAGATTAAATATTACCACCATTACCACCATATACCAATGTCTAACTATACCAGTTAGACATTGTTGCTTTGCTGACTGTGTAAAGGAATACAATATGGCTAGATACTGTAACTTATGGGTGACTTGCATTTATATGCTTTCCCATTTCTACTCTACTTGGCCAAGGCCCCAGTGGAGATGTTTTTTTGCTAAAACTCATCTCTGTGATTTTTCAGTTTTATGCCCCACCAACTTTGCCTTTCCCATGCCACAAATAATGCCATACAGTAAATAATGATAGTAGCAGTGTCCAATGTAGTTCCCTATATATCAGTTGTGACCCACATAGTGTCCCACCAAGTAAGTATTGTGCTTTACAGTGGTAGTGCCCCACTTTATGTCCCAATCGGTAGTAGTGCCCCAGACAGTACAGTAATAGTACCCCAGTCTTAGTGTCCTATTTAGTGTTACAGATGATGATAAGATTTATTTTAGTGCCTCATAAAATTATAGTGCCCAAATATTCTTCCAGATGGTAACAGTGCCTTAGTTTATTTTTAACATGGTAGGAGTGCTTTACTTAGTTGCCCAGGCATGAATAGTGCACAAATATTGCCTCAAGTGGCAATATTGCTCCAGACAGCAACAGTGTGCCCTTCATTGTATTAATAACTCACATAGTGTTCTATAAAGTAATTCTTATTCCTTAAACCCCACATGCTTTAGAGGCACCTTTTAAAGGGGTTCTCCAGGACTTTATTTGCATTTATTACAGAGCTCACAACTTAATTATATTGAACTTTGCAATTAATACTCATTTAAAATTGTTTACCTGTTGCACTCCCTTTACTCCCCTCCTTCCTACTTCCTGCAAACCATGTGACGTCCATTAATCACATGGCCTCAATGGAAGTTTTGTCATCACGCACTGGGTTTACTGGCTTAGCTCAGAAACACAGAAACACTCCCCTGCAGTGGCCGTTACCTGATCAGAGAAAGATCTGCCTGCTTCTAATGACTCATCAGTCAATATGTAAACAGAGAAGCTGACAGGAATGTAATCAGTATAGAGCTGGAGGGAGGGGGTTATACATGTGGATACATACACACTTGCAGTGATAACTGTGTGTACATAGTGAATCATCACTGCTGGTTGCTAGAATCTAGGTGCCTTCATTATTATGCACTGTTTTTACCTCTTCCAATAGGAGGAGAGGTCTTTTTCATAAATATGCTAAACAGCAGACACACAGCTTTTCTATGATCAAAAACTGATTGCTATGGAGGATGTGCCGTCACCCACTTTTCTTGGATGTTAGATAGGCTTTCCAATGTACAGGAAAGCTGAGTGATGCCACATTCCCCACAGCAATCAGAGTTACAATGATGGGATAGCCGTGTACTTGCTGTGGGGGATGTACAGTACATACATAGTAATATATAAACCAAATTATATATATATTTGTATGTGTGTTACATATATTATAGGATGAGGAAAGAATGTTTTTTTTTTATTATGTTACAAATTGATTGGTGCACTGTTCCAAACGCAGGCAACCAGGAAATGAACTGGAGCAGAGATGCAGAGGCATGAGGTGTGCCTATCTGAGAATGATATAAGGGTGTAAATGGCAGAGCTGAACAGTACTAGGCGGATTACAGGTCAGGTGCAGAGAAGTCCTAGATTCTAATTGAAGTGCATTATAGGACTTGTAGGGAAAAGCTGCTGGGGAACTACTGACACTACCCCAAGCGGGAAGATTCACTGCAAAAATTGGATCTCAAGATATATGAATAAAGAGGGGAAAAAAAGAAACACATGAAGGAAGTGGAATATCTTTACTTTTCAATATAAATGCTGTTTATAATGTTCTATGAAAGCATTAAACTCCCGGATAACCCTACATACTGTAATGGTGTCACTTAATACATAGCACACTGCAATAGTTCCCTACTTAGTGCCCCCTAAAATAAAAAAAGAAATGCCTAAACCTATAAAATACGGAGCAGCTCAGGTAAGAGTGATCTCTTCCTGCCTACGGCTTGTGGCCTGGCGTAGTGTACCTAATTATGTCACTGCATTGTGTTAGACTGGATTCCAGTACTCTATATCATAGTTGCCAACTTTTGAAAGTGAAAAAGCAGGAGACTCTAGTGGGCGGCGCGCGTAGCGCGCCGCGGCAAAAATTTGCATGGACACGCCCATCTTGTCGTATGCCACGCCCCTCAAAAAGCCACACCCACTCCACCTAACTGCATAACGGCTTTGGAAGAAAGCCAGGTAGATGCCCTTATAGCCAGGTAGTAGCCCCCCATAACCAGGTAGTGCCCCTTACAGGCTGGTAGATGCCCCCTTGTAGCCAAGTAGATGCCCCCTCTGTAGCCAGGTAGAGCCAAATTTGTAGCCAGGTAGATGCCCCCTTTGTAGCCAGGTAGTGCCCCCTTTGTTAGCCAAGTAGTGCCCCCATTGTTAGCCAGGTAGTGCCCCATCTGTTAGCCAGGTAGTGCCCCCATTGGTTGCCAGGTAGTGCCCCCATTGTTGCCAGGTAGTGCCCCATTGTTTGCCAGGTAGTGCCCCATCTGTTAGCCAGGTAGTGCCCCCATCTGTAGGCCAGGTAGTGCCCCCATCTGTTAGCCAGGTAGTGCCCCATCTGTTAGCCAAGTAGTGCCCCATAGTTAGCCAAGTAGTGCCCCCATCGTTGCCAGTAGTGCCCCCATTGTTAGCCAGGTAGTGCCCCATCTGTTAGCCTGGTAGTGCCCCACTTGTTTGCCAGGTAGTGCCCCCATTGTTAGCCAGGTAGTGCCCCATTGTTGCCAGGTAGTGTCCCCTCTGTTAGCCAGGTAGTGCCCCCATCTGTTAGCCAGGTAGTGCCCCATCTGTTAGCCAGGTAGTGCCCCCTCTGTTGCCAGGTAGTGCCCCCATCTGTTAGCCAGGTAGTGCCCCCATCTGTTAGCCAAGTAGTGCCCCCATCGTTAGCCAAGTAGTGCCCCCATCGTTAGCCAAGTAGTGCCCCCATTGTTAGCCAGGTAGTGCCGCATCTGTTAGCCAGGTACTGCCCCCCTTGGTCGCCAGGTAGTGCCCCCAGTGGTTGCCTGTTAGTGCCCCCATTGTTGCCAGGTCGTGCCCCCATTGTTTGCCAGGTGTGCCCCCATCTGTTAGCCAGGTAGTGCCCCCATCTGTTAGCCAGGTAGTTGCCCCCTCTGTTGCCAGGTAGTGCCCCATCTGTTAGCCAGGTAGTGCCCCATCTGTTAGCCAGGTAGTGCCCCCATTGTTGCCTGGTAGTGCCCCCTCTGTTGCCAAGTAGTGCCCCCTCTGTTGCCAGGTAGTGCCCCCATCTGTTAGCCAGGTAGTGCCCCCATCTTTTAGCCAGGTAGTGCCCCCTTTGTTGCAGGTAATGCCCCCATTGTTGCCAGGTAGTGCCCCCATTGTTTGCCAGGTAGATGGCCCCTCTGTTGCCAGGTAGTGCCCCCATCTGTTAGCCAGGTAGTGCCCCCATCTGTTAGCCAGGTAGTGCCCCTTTGTTGCCAGGTAGTGCCCCCTTTGTTGCCAGGTAGTGCCCCCATTGTTGCCAGGTAGTGCCCCCTCTGTTGCCAGGTAGTGCCCCCATCTGTTAGCCAGGTAGTGCCCCCATCTGTTAGCCAGGTAGTGCCCCATTGTTGCCAGGTAGTGCCCCCTCTGTTGCCAGGTAGTGCCCCCTCTGTTGCCAGGTAGTGCCCCCATTGTTAGCCAGGTAGTGCCCCATCTGTTAGCCAGGTAGTGCCCCCTTTGTTGCCAGGTAGTGCCCCCTTTGTTGCCAGGTAGTGCCCCCATTGTTGCCAGGTAGTGCCCCCTCTGTTGCCAGGTAGTGCCCCCATCTGTTAGCCAGGTAGTGCCCCCATCTGTTAGCCAGGTAGTGCCCCCTCTGTTGCCAGGTAGTGCCCCCTTTGTTGGCCAGGTAGTGCCCCCATTGCTTTCCAGGTAGTGCCCCCTCTGTTGCCAGGTAGTGCCCCCTCTGTTGCCAGGTAGTGCCCCCTCTGTGAGCCAGGTAGTGCCCCATCTGTTAGCCAGGTAGTGCCCCCTCTGTTTGCCAGGTAGTGCCCCGTTTGTTGCCAGGTAGTGCCCCCATTGTTGCCAGGTGATGCCCCCATTGTTGCCAGGTAGTGCCCCCTCTGTTGCCAGGTAGTGCCCCCTCTGTTAGCCAGGTAGTGCCCCCTCTGTTAGCCAGGTAGTGCCCCATCTGTTAGCCAGGTAGTGCCCCCTTTGTTGCCAGGTGATGCCCCCATTGTTGCCTGGTGATGGCCCCCATTGTTGCAGGTAGTTGCCCACTCTGTTAGCCAGGTAGAGCCCCCTAAAGCTAATAAAAAATAAAATAATAAAATCCACTCACCTCACCAGGCTCCTGCAGCGTGGCCGCTCCTGCCCGATCTCCTCAGCGGCGCAGGGGGAAGTGAGAGCAGCCGCGCGTCACTCCCCTGCAGCCGCGCGTCACTTCCCCCTGCGCCGCTGAACTGTATGTACGGCGCACAACACCGGCGCCGTACATACAGGGGGAGGAGGGAGGAGGGGAGCGATCCCTCCTGCCTCCTCCCGCACAGTGAGACCGCGGGCGGTGAGCGTGACCCTGCGCCCGCTTCACCCGCCTGTAGGAGCGGTCCCGCGGCGCAAGAGTAGCGCACCAGCGCTACTCTTGCGCCGCGGTAATTTAAAGGACCCCCGCCGCCTGCAGGCGGCGGTAGGAATGCCAGCTCCCCCGGGAGGGCGGGAGGGGACCCCAAATAGCGGGACCCCCCGCCAAAAACGGGAGAGTTGGCATGTATGCTCTATATGCTGCAGGCCTAAAGAGAGTGATTGGCAGGACATGGAGCCAGCTGTGCCCTGCTTTGCTGTAGTATTCATCTGTATTTATGTCCGGAGGACTTGTATGCATTTAAATGTTTTAAGCAACAACACTTTTCTGTGGGGTGGGGCTGTCGTTGTTTGAGGAACCTTTCTCTCCTGTACACAGTGTGCTTTGCTTGTGCTAGTGCTGTTTTGCTGAGAGAAAACAGTTGCTAACACTAGTAGAAGTTATCAGCTAGTGGCTTTTCTCCTTGTGCTGTGGCAGGCAATTGTTGTTCATACTGTTGGACTATTCAAGTCTGCATTTATAATGTAGTTTCACTTGTGTCTCCATTGCTCAGACACACCCTACTGCACCAGCAAAGAAACTGTAAGGACGTGTCCCCACTGCACGGGTTTTCGGACGGTTTTTCAGCCGGTTTGCGGTTTTTCAATGCCTGAAAAACCGTCCGAAAATGAGCACAATTGTGGTCTATGGAAAACCTGTGCAGCAGTCGCCACTGCACGGGCTTTCCGTCCGGCGGTTTTATCACCCGCAGTCCGGCCGCAAAACATTGTGCTAGCACAATCTGTGCAAGCCAATGTGAAGGGGGAGGGCTTTTCTCCGCTCATCGCGGAGAAAAGCCGTCCCTCCGGCGGCCGTGTGGACGGCCGCAAAACAGGACAAATACCGGCCGGCAAACCGACCGGTATTTGTCCTGTGCAGTGGGGACGCGCCCTAAAGGTCTACCCTGTTTCCCTGAAAATAAGACATCCCCCCAAAATCAGACCTAGTGCATTTTTTTATGCAATTCAGAGTTTGGCTGCTTATGCTGATGTTTGTGATGAAATCACTACAATATATTAATACAAGTTGATGTTTTGTTCAACAATAAATGTGAATTCTTGTTTGTGGAATAATAAGACATCCCCTAAAAATAAGTCTTAGCTCGTCTAAAGGAGCAAAAATTAATATAAGACACTGTCTTATTTTTGGGGAAACAGGGTATTCAAGTCTGTATTTATAAATCCGCCTGTGTTCTGTCTTCATTGCTCAGACATACCCTGCTGCACCAGCAAAGAAACAGTAGAGGCCTGTTCACATGACTGATTTGCACTCTGTTGGAGATTCAGCGCTGAGTCCGAGTTAGAATCAGTGTCCAAATCTGACTACAGTCTAGCTTACATTGTTTCTAATGGAAAATCGTGTTGAAGTGCACACAATGCTGATGTTCTGCGCATGAGTTTATTGTCAGCGCTGAAGAACTGATATGTTAATTGCTGAGGCGGATTCAGTGTTAAATCCTCACATAGTACATGGAGGCTAAAAAAGTCTCTGAAATCATTGTTAAATCCATGACATATATAGAAAATCCATGTCCAAAATCTGTGCTTTGTGGCGCAGATTTTAGACGCGGATTCTATATTGATTCAGCACTAAAATATTATCCCAGTGAACACGCCCTAATCTCTTCTTGACTCTGAGCTTTGTTAGTGTGCAGCTGTTTCTGAGGTCTACTTTAAAAGTCCAACTAGTTCTCTCATTCATTCAGGAGTGTCAGTATTAGGGTAAGTTCACACGCCTTAATTGCGGGGTGTACTGTACGCCCCGTAATTACGCCGGGTGTTTGCAGAGTCGCGTTGGTCAGCGCATACTCCCGTGACGCGGGGGGCCCGGCAGCCCGCCGGACCCATAGACACGCATTTATCTTCCCCGCGCGTACAATACGATCATATTGTGCGAGCAGGGAGAGGAGGCGTAATCCAAAGTTCTCTATGAGAACTGTGGATTACCGTTATGGTTGGGGCGCATTTCACTCGTATTAGAGCGCAGTACGCCACGAAATACGTGGCGAAATGCGCCCTAAGAAAAGCCATGTGAATATACCCAAATAGCCTCCGCTTTGGTTTCATCCAGCTTCTTTAGCCTTTTCTAGGCTTCCGGTTAATTTCTTGTGTCCTTAGTCTTGGTTGTCCTATTCCATGCTCCACGTCTAGTCTTGTCGTTGTCTTGTCTTTATTACGTTGGTTTCCTTAATGGTGGCAAGTTTAAGGACTGTGGCCCTGGAAACTAACCAGTAACAAATCTATCGAGCAAGTCCAACCCTCCTCGCAGGGAGATAAATCTAGAGGAGCCCTTAAACTCTGTACACCAATCTGGCCGGCACCTTACCACTTAATTGCAATGATCCACCATCAAGTTATTTTATCTTTGACCTTGAACATTTACCTCTTTACTGTATCTCTAAAAAGTTGGCTGTTATTTGCTCATGTTTGAGATATCTGTTAGGGCATGTCCCCACGACACAGAGCAAATACCGGTCAGATTATCGCCTGCAGGAGGACGGCTTTTCCCCGCTGTTTGTGGGGAAAAGCCCTCCCCTTTCGCATTGACATGTTCATGTTCCACCCGAAAATCGGACGGAAGAATGAACATGTTCAATGTTTTTCGGGCCGTCAGCGGTCTAAATAAACGTCCGGCAGAAAATCCATGCAGTGGGTACTGCTGCACGGATTTTCCATAGTGGTCCGTGCTGAAGTTTGCCAGCCGGTTTACAGACGGCTTTCAAAATCCAAAAGCGGCTGGAAAACCTGCCGTGGGGACAAGCCCTTAGGGTATTGTTAGGAAATGTACCTTGATGGATTACGCAATGTAGCAGGCGCGAACCCATAGAGATTAATAGAGCATCATGTTTGCTCAGTTTCATTTTGGTATATACTGTCTCTGCGGGACTCAAAAGTGTGGTAAACTATGTTTTTGAGTTCCACAGGATATGCCACCAGGAAAAAAACAATACAAAAAAGGTGATTTCAGTATGCATAGACATAAATGGAGAGCAGAAACCACATCAAAATAATTTGGAATAAATCTACATCCAAATAACCTCAAAACAGCTTGCAATCAGCATCCAAAAACCACATCAGAAACACCGATGAAAAAGTCCCTGTACACAAAAAAGGCGAAAACCAGCTCTGAATACATTGCCAAAAACCGAGTTTACTGGCACGTTTTGTAGACGTGAATTACGCTGTATACGCACTGAAATTGTGAAATTGTGTACCCTAAAAAGCTGAACTTGTGAACCCACCCTCGTATATAGAGCGGCGAGGAAAGACAATAGCCTAGAGCAAGCAGCCAACCACTTCTCCATTGTGGCTGCTGCCGCTGCCTGAGCGTTGGGTAATCAAGCAGCTTCTCTGTTTACTATAATGAAGCGTAATCTGGCTTAACGACGCCAGGTACTTAAGATCTATAACGTGTTATTTCAAGAATCACCTGCGTGCAGACAGTTTTATATCTGGAACATCAGAGAGATGACACCTTTACAAAGCCAAGAGCAATTTCTGCCTCTTAGTGGCTAAATGCAGGCCTGATTTAACATTTGCGAAATTGCAGCACTTTTTTTTGTGTGTACACAGCAAATGCGGAGACTATTTCTTTTGCGCAGAAATTACATTTATATGTAAGCTAGTAAAATGGAGTTTGATGAAGTGACTATTGCAAGATAATTTTCACAACATTAAAATCCCGGCGCTGTTCAGTCGCTTTTAAAGGAACCCATGGCTGATAGAACAGAGAAAGAATCTTCCACTTCAGGTCTGTCCTCTATTATACCAATCAAAATGCAATCAATGCTGCTGTGTAAATAAATGGAGCAGTATTCCAGAGGCATTGCATTGTAACGTAATTACCGCTGTTGTGAATATTATCTGGTAGAAGATATGATTCTTTTCTTTTCAACTCTTTGAATGTGGGGTGACTTTACGTAGTATAACGACAATTGATGTGAAGGGACAGAGATCTATAATCAAGTGTATAAAGGTCAGAAGCGGCGGCCAAATTGGACAGGGGAATAAAATTGCTTTTGATGTTCCAGTCACACACAAATGTGTTAGATTGGAGTTAAGACAACAATATCGCTTTGGATCGACAGTTAAAGGGTCATAGATGTAGTAGAGCTGAGGAGAGTAAGAGTATGTTCACATGGGACAGGGTTTTTTTTTTGCAGAAACATCCATACATATAATGGGTTGTTTCTGCAACATGTGAATATACCAGAGTATTTTTTTATATAACTTATTTTGGTTTCCTGATATGTGGTTTCCCATAGAATTGCACGTAAAAACGTCTTCTGTACTGAATGACTTATCACAGTGCACAAAACACTTAGACTATGTTCACTCGGCGTACTTTTGGCACGCATTTCTCAAATACAGGCGAGATGCGTGCCGAAATTACGGTAATCCATAATTCTCATGGAAAACTATGGATTACGCCTCCTCGCCCCGCTCGTACAATATGATCGTATTGTACGCACGGGGAGATAAGTGTCATGTATGTATGTGCATGTCTATGGGGCCGGCGTGCGCCCCCCCCCCCCTCCTTGGGCCGTGGGAGTGCGCGCTGATAAGCGTGTGGTCCCAAGACACTGTTCGCGCCACAGTACAGAATGTGAAAATACCCTTAAGGGGGCCTGATGTATGAAAACTGTGTAGGTCTAAGACTTTCCTTGTTGCCCATGGCAACCAACCAGAGTGCCTCTTTTTTCAGAGCACTATATGGAATTAAAGGGGAGGTCTTATTGGTTGCTATGGGCAACAAAGAAACTCTAAGACCTAGACAGTTTTCATACATGAGGCCCTTAGAACAATGGCAGATTAGCTTTACTACATCTGTATCAGTTTATCTACCTGCCTAAAATTCCTACTTAAAGGGAGCCAGTCACATTCAAAATGCTATCAGATCTGCTGACAGCATGTTATAGAACAGGAGATGCTGAGCAGATGGATATATTGTTCTGTGGGGAGAGATTCAGTAGAACTTTTATTTTACTTATTTCATTCTCTGCTTATTTTGGGTTAAAGAGTCCAGTAGGCGGTGTTATCAGTGATTGATATCTATGTATGCACAGTCATACAAGTCACTGATGAGCTCGCCCACGGGACTCCTTAACCCAGAGTAAGCAGAGATTGATATGAATAAAATATAAATTCTACTGAATCGTTCCTCACAGAAAAACATATCAATCTGCTCATCTCCTGCTCTATAACCTGCTGCCAGCAGATCAGATAGCATGTTCACCATGACAGGTTCCCTTTAAATTCTCTATTTAAATATTATGGCCAGACAACTTAGGACTTGGACATTATCACCTCTCAGCCCTTACCTCATTCCAGCTAGATTGGCCTAAAGAGCGTTTTTCTGATTCAACGGAGTTCATTGAAAAAAAAAAAACAATAAAGAGTAAGTTTATAGTATAACAATGCTCGCACAAATAACAGGCTTATAACAGAAAGAAGCAAGCAATGGTTTCAAAGTAGGTCATGGCGACAAGTTGCAGAAAGAAGATTACAAAACTTCTATAACCAAGAAAAAGCAGGCAAAAATATTACAACCAAAAACATAGGTATACCGATTGCACAAGATAAAGATTGATAGATAACAAATCTGGTATTCAATAAAGAGAATGATACAGTCATGCCGCCTCTACGTTTGAAGGGACTTTATGAGTCCAAAATGAAAAACTGGGGCAAAATACGATTTTCGGCCACAGAGCAAACAAACAGGACATACATCATAACAACCCACGCTTACTTACACACACTTACAGGGGAATAAAAAATAGGGGGGAGGGAAACAAGAGGGAGAGGATAGTGATTCCTAGGTTCATAGGAACAATGTCTTGTCTAGATAGTAAGGGAATGAAAAACAGATGAGTTTTTGAATTGAAGCCAAGTTGCCCATGTCCTGGGTTTGGTCCTCTGTTGCAGCTAGCAGTTCTTCCATGTGATAGACATGGGAAACTTCAGTGAACTAGTCTTCAATTGAAGGAGGTTCTGACAACTTCCATAAATGCCTGAGAAGGGACTTTCTGTAGGTCGCAGCCCCGAGGTCAAACATGAACAACAGAGCCGCTTCAGGGGTCTTTTTGAAGTTTCTTTGAGGGCGTGATATATCGCATTCCAGAAGCCTTTCAGAGAGGGGCAGTCCTACCATATATGAAGCATAGTTCCTCTGGCCGCCCCACAATGCCTACATACCTCGGGGACCTGTGGGTATCATTTATGAAGCAATTGGGGGACCCTATACCATTGGGTCAAAATTTTAAAACTAGTCTCCTGGGCCCTTGTCGCTTGTGAGTAAGACCGTCTATGCCATTGCGAAAGAGAAAAATGCTTAGTTCTTCATCCCAGGCAACACAGTTGGGAGGGAGGTCAGACTGGTCCCTGATGGAGAGTTCAGTATAAAAGGCAGAAATAGAATGTCTCGGAGATGAGTATTGGAGACACATTTGTTCAAATCTGGTAAGAGGTGTCTGGGCATTAAAAGTGTTACCAAAAGAAGAAAGGAAATGTTTCAATTGAATATGTTGCAAAGTGGGGGAGGTATGGGTGGTGGATTCCACGGATAATCTGGAGAGTGGGATAAGTTTACCACCTATCGTCACCTGATTGAGGCGTAAGGGAAGTAGTTTAGAACTCTCAAAGAAAGCTAAAGAGCATTTTATGCTCTGGAGTACCTAGTACGTCTATACATTTCATGGACATGCAATAGGTTGCAATTTAATAATGTGATTGTGTTGCAGGAGTATGGAATAATGTTACAGGTCATTCGATGAGGATATTATCAAGAGTTCCTTCTAACAACATGGATTGTCCAAATTAGGCACTGATGTGAATTGTTGTAAGGAAAGGTTGAATGTATTTCTCTTGATGTTCCTGAACTCTGCACTTTCCCTTGAATTTTTCCTGGCCTCTCACAATTTATCATTTGATTGGCTGTTTATTGAGTCATTGTAATAAACTATAGATTACAAACAAATGTTGAAGTTCCACGCACTCACAAAAATATATATCTCTCTGTTATTAAAAGGGTTCGGTACAGAGATGTGGAAGAGATATGTAGTAGGCTAGCAGCTAATTTCACACCGCATGCACTTTCTCAAGGCCTCAAAGTGTGTGTGTTGCAAAACGGCCATTGTCCTACTATGTCCGTCTTCCACATTTATGTACTGGCCGTATATTGGACCTATATACTAGTGCATCTCAAAATTTTAATATCACTGAAAAGATAATTGATATTAATAATTTAAGTCAAATAGAGAAACCCATATATTGTATAGTCTCATTACTGTATGAATTACAGGGTTTAATATAATACATTTGTGAGCCCTATAACAAATAAAAAGATAGTCCCCCTTACATTTTCAATGATACTCTTATTTTTAGAAGCACTAGCAGGTGAGTGCAAATTCATCTTTTGTTTGTAATTTATGAATGAGACCTCTTAAGACTGCCAATCCACTGAGTGCCTCCTTGTATGCAAACATCCGACCTCTGAGCACTGGATACTCCTCTTGAATTTTGGAGCTGAAAGTGTGCAGTGCCCTTGGTTGTTTCTTTTAGGTGGGACAAAATAAACCATAGGCTGAAGCGATATGATGGTATCCATACTAGCCAGTGCTACTCAACAACTTTCCTGGATAAAGTGGTGGTGCCCTTCAACAATAAGATGGGGGCACACACGGAATCAGGAGCCCCCTTCCTGTTTATTTGCATTACACTGCTAGGTGATTCACTTCTCCCACTTTTCTGTTAATATGCAGGTGTGTAATATGTTAGTGAGTTCACCTTAGCTCATATCCATTATTACCTGAGCATGCCCTAGAATCCATTAGGTGTTGCTCGAGTTAGAGATCAAATCTGATGGGTGGACAACATATTGTGATTTATAAGCCCACCATTACCACTTCAGCAGTCGGCACTGTGGCAAGAAAAGAAGCAGCATCTTGCCCACCTCCCGCCCTAAGTTACCGTCCTTTCTATGGATGGATTTGGTTGAGAGTTATTGCCTCAGGTTTTTTTTTTGTCTTTTTATTTTTATAACTTGTGGTTTCTTTTTTTATATTAACTGAGTATTCGAATCCTTACGAAAACCTATACCATTTAGTTTTTGTCTCTTCGTTATTTCTAGTTAAGTGCAGCAAATAATTTGTGGGATGAGTCCGTGTGAGATGGCACTGCAGTAGATGCTCTTAAAGGATTGGGTTATGTTCGCATAATGCTTCGATAAATAGCAGCAACATTTTGGGATAAATATAGCCCTTCATCAAGACGTTTTGTGCTGGCTTGTGGCGTTGCGTTTACAGCATGGACCTGACGACTAGCCACCAAGAGATTGGAGATGGAGATGTTTAAGGAAAACTCCAGGGGATGGTGAGTCTCCAACTTCCATATGATGTAATTAGATAAAGATTTTGTATTTTCTAATGCTCTTTTTGTTAAGAAGCTGAAATAAGAAATTTGCTTGGATAGGTAGAAGACTCACATGCTGTTGTGTTGTATGCCAGCTGTTCGAGCGCACTTGTTCCTACTCCAAAAGCAGCAACACCCTGGACAATTTGACACAGAAGCAATCTCACGGATACAATGGGGAACTATTCCTGGGCTCTTTGTTATCCCTCACCCTTTGTGAATTTGTATTGGAAACATGAATTCTAGGCACCTATATATCTGCTGCCATTTACATATACAATTTTATATTTGAAGAAGTGGCTGCTATTCATCACAAGGTTTCTTACTGAGCTCTAACGCATTGCTCTTTGTTTATTTGCACAAACTCATGTTCTTCGTGAATCTGCTCAGAGGGCCCCATAGCTCCATAAGCATATTGATGGTAACAGCAGCTCAGCTGCATCAGGTGAGGGGGTCTGGGAACAACCAAGCTATATGTGTCTCTATGGGACCTCTCGTTCTCGCTGCTTATTGATTGTTACTTACAGCTGGTAGGGAGGAATGTTTCTGTAAATACAGAAAAAGCTTGTTACTTGGTGTTACATTGGAAGCTCCAGCCTAAATATGTGAAATATATCTTCTACAATGATATTTCCCATAGGGCATGTTATTCCTTTTTTTTGGGAGGAGGGCGCTTTGCTTATTTGAGGTTGGAGTAATGATTAAGCCAAATCTACAAATATATATTATAAGGGCAATAGGTACCACTGAATCACATGTGTGTTGAGACACTATAGTTTGTTAAAGAAAACCGAAAAAAGAAGTGCCAACACTGAAATAAAAATTAATACTTTTTATTAGCATGCATTAAAAATCAATCATTTAAAAACACGAACGTATACACCCCAAGGGACACAAACGGTAGCTCACAAACCCCATAAACAAATATAAACAAATTAATACAAAAAAATATTTTAGTATATAATGGATGCATATAGGATAGGTTTAAAATCTCATATAGATAATAGAAGTGCCAGGAGCAAACCACCATTATAAAGCCTGTATCTATCTATCAACTCCAGAACTCAAGGTTCCTCTTCTCCTTACTTGGCCTCATTTTCCTAAGTGAATATAAACCACATTCCCTGTAGTTTAGTTACCTGTAGTGTCAATAAATATCCACACCCCATGTGCTGACTTGTGCTTGTTCTCAAACACAGCAACCAGCTTTAAGTGTAGATCAAGGGGATAAAAAGATTCTATTAGACCATGCAGCTAAACTAAAGTCATTGATCATAGCTGGGACTTAATGACGCTGAGGTGAATAGCGGCCGTACAGCTAACACTGAAGATGAAAAAAATAGCGGGAGAGCACGTCACTAACAGAGAATTCAACACCACCGGTGAATCTATGTGAAGGTATGGTACAACAGGAATCAATGTTTACTGCCTCTTGCATAATATGTCTTCATACACATGAGCGTTTTACAACTCCATACAGGCTCCAACTCCATACTTCTGTACCTAAGTACTGTATAGATTTGATTTTACAAAGTGCCATATTTTTACTGCATTCTAAAATACAAATATGTTGAAAAAGGAACTAGCCTGCTTACTTGAACCACCTACTCACAAGAATATAACTACTATATTAATTTATCTATTGTACAAAAATATCACTACTATAATGCTATAGTCCCCTATGTTCTAGAATATAACTCCAATAATACTGCTCCCTATGTACAAAAATATAACTGGTATAATACTGCTCCTATATACAAGAATATAACTACTATATTACTGCCTCCTATATGCAAGAATATAACCAAGGCTGTGGAGTCAGTGCCCATTTTGCAGGAGTTGGAGTTGTTAAAAAATGGACTCCCAAAATATATGAGTTGGTCCAGTTAGTTCAATGCAGTGCCAAGAGCAAGAGGAATTGGGTCCTGCCAGTGCTTCTGCTCCCATATCTTTGGCCTCATCAGATAAGGAGTTTAATTGATGATATGGATGGGTAAAGTGTTACCGCAGGGGAAAAGATTCCGCTCCCATAGCAAATAGATTGACCAGATTTCAGCAACACTTGACTTGCTTTCAAAGAAGTGGAAGAGTTCAATTATTCATCAGACCTGACTGAGGCTGAGGCAATTCCTTTATATCCTGAGATTGTTAGAGATGTTGCCTCTGGTCACCGCTTTGCTCTCAAGTTAGTGTAGAGAGGCCGTTCTCTAGCCTGGAAATAATGAGCTCAGATGTGAGATCATCTATGAAGGATCTGATGGAGGCAATACTGATTCTCAGAACAAATTCATAGACTCCACAAATGTTATTCAGGACGTTTTTGTTGAAAACTGATTTTTCCCCACTTACTACAGGTTTTTGCATATTTACAATTTTTTACATTTTTTGTGTTCTAAAGTTGTATCCAATAAATATATTTTACACCGACAAGCAAAAAAGTAACAATGTTTTGAACTTGTGAATTTCAGGCTCCATATCTCACTATCCACTTCAGCTTTGAACGTGAGACTACCATCATTTTATAGTCATCATCTTGGCTATCTCATGCATAACTTTGACCTGCAACTATTTAGCATATGCTTAGTTATGCCAATTCTTGTCATGTAACTGCATTGTTACTGTTCTGCTCCTGGTGGTGGGAAAATCTTTTTCTTCTTGTATACTACAAATTACAACCTGTTCTCACATTCCCTAATAGCTCAGTGTGTTGTTAAGCTGATTCCCAAGCGAAAGGTCACTGGTTCGAGCAGCCATGAAGAAGATTTCCCAAGAAAAGAGAAACCGCATCATCCAGCTCAGTGATAGCAGCCTCTCAGCCAAGAAAAATAGCAAACTGCACTGTGAGAGGCCATGACAGCTGGAAGAATACGAAATGAAGTCCGTTCCAAAGCCAGGAGGTGGACGTCCAGGCAAAATATCAGAGTCAACAAGTCGCTCATCACAAGGTCTATCGGTTCTAACGCGACAGACATGGCAGTGGAGGGGACTTGTATGCTTCGTAAAAGTGAGATTACATACGTCCATGCTAGCACCGGGCAACCCGCATTACACAGGTCCGGAATGATGAACTGAAAAAAGTGAAGAAGCCTCAACTTCAATCTCATCAAAGAAGCATTGGCTCATATTTTCAAAAAAGTACGATAAATGGAAGATTGGAAACGGATGATTTGGAGCGATGAGATGAAAGTCAATAGACCGGACTCTGATGGGGGCAAATGGGTCTGGAAGAATCAAGGGAAAAGGGGAGAACGGAGCGAGAAACTGAAGGATCTGTCAAGTTTGGAGGAGGAAGCCTGATGATATAGGGATGTTTCACAGCCAAAGATGTTGGATATTTGACCAGGATCGATGTTGATCTCAATGCTGAGCTATATATGAATATCCTACAAGATAAGTTACTTCATCTACTCGAGTACTATGGGTATGAAAAGGACGACATAGTGTTCCAACAGAACAACAACCTGAAGCATGCATCAAGGTTGGAGAAGGAATGGTTCAAAGACAGTGAAGTAGAGTTGCTGCATTGGCCTCCACAGTCCCCAGACCTCAACCCAATCGAACACTTGTGGGTAGAGTTAAAGAAAAAGCTGTATTTGTACCCAAGTCCAGTATGCACCAACATTTGGAATGTGTAGAATAGACCTGGGATGAGATTTTGGTCAAGACATGCCTGAATTTGACCCAGAGCATGCACAGAAGAAATCAGGCAGTATAGAAAGCCAAAGGTGGATTTACCAAATACTAACAAAATAATAAAAATTAACATTTTGATTTTTAGGAGTAAAACAGTAACACTGCAGTTACACGAAAGAATCTGCAGAACTAAGCAGATGCTAAATACTTGCAAGTTAAATTAATGTATAAGATAGGTAAGATGATTGTCTATGAAATGATGGTAGTCTCATGTACAAAGCTGTAGTGGATGGTAAGATATAGACCCTGAAAGTCAAAAGTTCAAAATACTGTTACCATTTTGTTTGTCAGTGTATGTTCTACCTGAATAGCTTGATTATTGTATCATAAGGGGATGTTACCATTTTACTTCAGTAAAGTTATCACTTAACCATGCACCATGTATGAGGGAGTCAGGAGTCGGGAGTCAGAGTCGGGGATATTGAGGAGTCGGAGTCGGAGCTTTGGTTTACCAACTCCACAGCCCTGAATATAACTACTATAATACTGCCTCTTATGTACAAGAATATAACTACTATATTAATTTCTCTATTGTACAAAAATATCACTAATGCTGTCTCTTATGTTCAAAAATATAACTTCAATAATACTGTCTCATATGTACAAGAATATAACTGCTAAAATACTGCTCCTATGTACAAGAATATAACTACTATAATACTGCCCCCTATGTACAAGAATATAACTACTATAATACTGCCCTCTATGTACAAGAATATAACTACTTTAATACTGTGCCCCATGTACAATAATATAACTTATATAATGCTTCCTACTATGTACAAGAATGCAACTATTTGTCAGCACCGTGTCACTACCCCTTTAAGATTCTGTCTGTTGCAGCCTCAGCCAGGGTTCTGTACGGTGCCTCAGAGGTTTAGCACCTGGGAGAAATCCTTGGCCAGGATGGGATATAAAAATCCACCTGTGATTTCTCTTGTGACTTCGGCTTTGTCTTTGGCTCACCTGTCATTTCTCTGTTTGTGTTGTCTGTTGTATCTGTTCCTGTTTGTTATCCATTCATTGCCTGACCTCCATTTATAGGTTTACTTAGAATAAGGTACGAGCGCAGGATCGCCCTTTTCAGGGCGGTTGCTTTGCTTAGGCAGGGTAAGGCCAGCGAAAGATTAGGGTGTCTCTGACACTGCTTTACTATCTTTACTTATGTACAGTAATATAACTGCTATTATACTGCCCCATATATACAAGAGGATAACTACTATAATACTGCCTATATGTACAAGAGTATAACTACAATAATACTGCCTCCTGTGTACAAGAATATAACTACTATAATACTGCCCCTATGTACAAGACTATAATGACTATAATACTGTTTCCTATGTACAGGAGTATAACTACTATAATACTGCCTCCTGTGTACAAGAATATAACTACTATAATACTGCCCTCTATATGCAGGAATATAACTACTATAATACTGCCTCTATGTACAAGAATATAACTACTATAATACTGCCCCTTTTGTACAAGACTATAACTACAATATTTCTGCCCTCGTTGTACAAGACCATAACTACTATAATATTGCTCCTTAAGTACAAGAATATAACTACTATAATACTGCCTCCTATGTAGAAGAATATAACTATTATAATGCGTTTTCTATGCACAAAAATAAAACTACTAAAAACTCTATGTAGATGCATTTCACTACTATAATACTGCCCATCTGTACAAAAATAGATCTAGCATATATCTAGCATAATATTGCCCCTATGTACACCAATATAACTAATATATTTTTGTACTTAGGGGGCAATATTATAACTAGTATAATACTGCCTCTTTTGTACAAGAATCTAACTAAAATATTTCTGCCCTCTTTGTACAAAACCATAATTACTATAATACTGCTCTTTATGTACAAGAATATAACTACTATAATACTGCCTCCTATGTACAAGAATATAACTACTATAATACTGTCTCCTATGTACAAGAATATAACCACTATAATACTGCCCCTTTTGTACAAGAATATAACTTCAATATTTCTGCCCTCTTTGTATAAAACCATAACTACTATAATACTGCTCTTTATGTACAAGAATATAACTACTATAATACTGCCTCCTATGTAGAAGAATATAACTATTACAATGCGTCTTCTATGCACAAAAATTAAACCACTAAAAACGCTTTCTATGTAGATGCATATCACTACTATAATACTGCCCATATGTACAAAAATGTATCTAGCATAATATTGCCCCTATGTACAACAATATTACTAATATATTTTTGTACTTAGGGGGCAGTATTATAACTAGTATAATACTGCCTCTGTGTAAAAGAATATAACTAATACAATACTGCTCGCTGCATACTAAAACATAACTATTTTATCACCTTCTTCCTATATATAAGAATATAATTACTACAATACTATCCATTTTGGACAAAAATGGCTCTGAACAGGCAGTTGGATTTTTATGTGCCTGAAACTACTCTTCAATAAGGTTACTTTTTGTTTTTCTCAGTTGTTTTTCCATGGATTCTTGAAATAAATGTTCCAAAGTAAGAAAACAAAACATTAAAGTTTCCTTCCATCCTCTTAATTTGGGTGATGTGTATTTGTACCGTGTAGTCGGCATCTCTTTAATATGGAGCAGTCTTGAATTTTTAACAACGGCCTCTTTTTTCCATTTGCATTACTTGGAATTCAATATATTTTCTACAGAAATCTTGAGCTCGGGAGAGACATCCAGGAGTTAATGTGAAGCTTTTGTATAGAGAGACACTGAATGCCTTGTGCTACTATGGATACGCTCTCTCTGACCCAGCAAATGTATGAACTTCATATACATCTCACAACAGGCAAGACATTTTATTTTCCAGAGACTTTTCTTTTTTTTTCCTCTCAGACACTGTTCGGTGTTTATCAGAGAGATAACTTGACTTTGTCCATAGCACAGGGGACATTTAAACAAACATTCTCCGTTTTGCTTCATTCTGCCAAACAAAGGACATTTAGAAATAATCTATGATTGTTGAGAGGACCACGCTGCGAAGGAGCTGTGACATTGTGCATGATGCATCTTAGGGAGGACAGGACTGGAGGACAAGGGAGGACGCGGGATGGGCACAGCTCTGATCACCGACCTCGGAGGTGATTTCTGTAATGCGTGCCAGTGACTATGCTTCCATCATGGTGACAGATGGTAGCGTACGGAGTTATTGTATGAGTCAGTGTTAAGATAGAAATTGTGCGCGTTCTTAAACCGTCCATCAATTATATCATGCATAGATCCGTTCCCACTGGCACTCCGCAGACATGAATATCCAAGCAATCTAGGGACACAGTGACGGCGATAGATCTACCACTTAGCATAGCTACCAATCTGAAAAGCACAACTTTCCAGCTATGCTGTATTTGGAGGATTTCGTATACCCTGTTTCCCCGAAAATAAGACAGTGTCTTATATTATTTTTTGCTCCTAAAGACGAGCTTAGACTTCTTTTTAGGGGATGTTTTCTTTCTATGAACAATAATTCACATTTATTGCTGAACAAAACATCAACATGTATTAATATACTGTAGTGATTTCATCACAAACATCAGCATAAGCAGCCAAACTCTGAATTTCATAACTAAAAATGCACTAGGTCTTATTTTCGGGGGTGTCTTATTTTCGGGGAAACAGGGTATGAGGAATCTCTTTTCTGCTGTGGCTTTATGTTGACATCCAGAGGAATAGGCGGGATTTTCTCAAGAAGGGGTTAAAAAATATTTGAAAGTTTTGACTAGATTTGGAGTGTTCCACAAACGATACTCCACCTCCATCCCCAATTCTTATAGTCAATACCAGCTGGCTGAGCAGAGATTGTGGCTGCCGGTAACCAGGCAGAAAGGTTCTAGTCTTCTGGAGAGAACACTGGTATCATCTGTCCTTGATATTCAATAGCCACATCTCCATCTTTGCAAAGTTTGCTGTGGTGTACAGTCCTCCCTGCCTGTCGTAGCCATGAGAAAAGAGACCGCTTAGAGACCGGATTAGTAGTCATCAAGTGTTCTCATGTGGGGCAGGATGTGTATGGGGCCGTGCACACAGTGTTGTTGGATCCGACAATCACATCCAAAAACGCAGCGTCGATCGGATACAACACGCAGCTGCGTGTTGGATGCAGCAGGATCGCACCCTATAGTTTAAAATAGGGCTCCTTGACATGTCAATTCTTGGTCCGAAAGACGGATCCAAAAGACGCAATGAGACACGCATCGGAGAACACTCGTGGGAACGCCGATGCGTGTTTCAAGTTAAAAGCTATGTAAATCACATTGCTCATTATTCGATACGCATTTGGGTCTGTTTGGGGTCCGACAGATGGATCCACACACGTATCTAAAAGCGTATGTTCACACGTAGTCAACACGCCAGGTGAACATACCCTATAGCACAGAAGACTTTGCTGGGCATAGGTTGTTACTGCCAGACTTCAGGAAAAAGGAGCCATACACTTTCACACTCTCTACGCATTGAAAAGCGCTGCATAAATCGCATCCAAAACCCATCCAGCATGCAGGTGCATGTTTGCCTGTGTTTTGGCTGCAGCAGGAACGCACCCTATAGTTTTAAATAGGGCGCCTGCTGTGTCTTTTGGATCACGAATTGTCAGGTCAATTCTTTGAACAGATCGGAAAGATGCATCAGGAAGATACATGTAAAACATGCATTGGCGATCACTCGTCTGAATGCCGATGCATGTTTTACATTGAAAGCACTGTACAGTAAATCACACTGCACATTGTTAGATGCGGGTTTAGGTTCGTTTAGGGCGTATCCCCACGGCAGTGGACAAATACCATCCGGTTTGCCGGCCGGTATTTGTCCGGTTTTGCGGCCGTCCCCACAGCCGCGGGGAGGGGCGGCTTTTCTCCGCGATGAGCGGAGAAGAACCCTCCCCCCTCCCATTGAATTGTTCATAGTCCGTCCGGAAACCGGACGGAAGAATGAACATGTTCAATGTTTTACCGCCGGCAGCAAAACCGTCGGGCGGAAAACCCGTGCAGTGGGGACTGCTGCACGGGTTTTCCATAGAGCACAATTGTGCTCATTTTCGGCCGGTTTTTCAGGCGGTCTGCAAAACCGCAAACCGGCTGAAAAACCGGCCGAAAACCCGTGCAGTGGGGACATGGCCTTAGGGTCCAAAACAAAGATCCAAACACGCATCTAAAAACTGATCCCAACACGCAGTCAACACTCCGTGTGAACATACCCTTATTCTCTCATAGTACAGCAGTCTCAGAGGGTGTGGCTGCTGCTTTTCCTAAAACTTATAACCTCTGTTCAGCCACGTTTTCTGTACTTTACACACCCTGCCCCATTAGGCTATGTCTACACAGTGCTGGGATTCAGTATTTAGAATCCGCCAAAAATCCGACTGTTACCAGTGCTCCATAGACAGCTATAGAAAATCCGTGCTGTAGTCTATGCAGCACAGATTTTCTACTGTCCAGAAGACAGAACATGTCTCCCGTTGGATTCCCGTACATTGTACTGGGCCTGCAGCAAAACCAACCACTTTTTTTGCGCAAACACGTGCTAAATACAGCAGAACAACAAATGTAAAACAATCCGTGGGATTTTTTACTACGTATTTTAACGTTTGCTGTGTAGACGTATATAGACATACACACACACACCACATATAAATATATACTATATATTATATACTATAAATATATATATATATATAATATAAAATATATATAGTATATATACTATCTCCACCTTTGGCTTGTCCCATAGCAACCAATCAAGTGCCCCTTTCATTCTTCCAGACACATATGAAATGAAGAAGGGCCTAACTCTGTATTGGTGCTATGGCAACAGAAATAATCAGTTTACCTAAAAGTTGATCACATGTTGGCCGCAAAGGTGTATATTCTGTCTCATAAAAAGTAAGCTACAATCCTCACACAATCACATAACCCACCATTTTTGTAAATATTGATATTATAGCTTTTCTGATAACACTGTAAGATAACACGACTGAACACACAAAAAAAATAGTCAGCGAGCTAACGAAAATCCTTTGAAATCATCTCAGTGTATATTATTGAGTGTATGATATTTTTATACATAGATATAATATTAAATTGAGCAGCGGGCGAGAGGAACATGATACAATTTTATATTAAAGTACAAAATACAGTGTCATTATATTATATATATATATATAACTATATAAATATCATATAAAAATATACAATATAGATATAATATAATATATAATTATATATATAATATATATACTATATAAAGAAAGAGATGAGTTTATTTGATCTCTCATATAAAAATTCTTATCCCATGTTCACCTGTTCGAAGCGCAACTTTAACAAATTAGTCCTGACGTATACATATCTCTTTGTCATTTTCAGCCTAGAGGCATTTCCCAAAGAATTTCCTCTATAATTCTCTACTTTTTCATTAAAGCTTCAACATTGGGATCTGGGTGGAGATCACAAATTTTCCCCTCTGTCACAATAAAAAAAATTAAACAATTTTTGCATATTTAGACCATTAGTGCTAGTTTACCATTGTGATTGTAATATGTACACTATATCCTAATTGCGTGCATAAGCGCAATCGTCCATGGAAAACTTACACGACTTGAGGGGCTTTCACACGTGCATTTTATGCGGAGCTTTTTGATGTGTGTTTTTTAGGTCAGAAAAATTACAGCATTAATTGCTATACCATCCTACTCAAAAAGGCATCCGAAAAACGCGTCCAAAACACACCATGTGAAAGCACCCTTATACACTTAGCGTATGTTCACATAACGTTTTTGGTTCCGGTTCTCGATCCGTGTTGGATCCGAAAATCGGTACCAAAAATGCTGCAGTAATCGCATGTGAAAGATATTCAACACGTACAATACTGCGTGTTGGATGCAGCAGAATCGCTCCCAATAGTTTTTTAATAGTGAACTCCTGCATGCGTCTTTCCACCAAGAATGGACAAGTCAATTCATGTAAAACGGATTCCGAAAACACAGCTGAGACATCACAAGTATGAACGATCACTCCGAGCAAGGGACTTGCATTCCTAGTGCGAACTCCAAAGTGTGGTCTCGAATTAAAAGCAAAGTCAATCACTTTCTAATTTGTTAGCATGCGGTGTTATGGATCCGTTTGGGTCCACAGGAACCAATCCCAAACACGCAGCATAAAACGCGTATATTTTATACGACGGAAATGATTGCCGGTGGATAACAATACCTTATACTTTTACAACCCCGGTGCCATCTCCATGCTTCACTAGAAAGCAACGTGGTGTCCAAGCTTTACAAAGGCACTAGCTACTTTCAATGCAAAAGATACGGCGAACCATCACTGAACCAATGGATTCCTATTTTATTAAATCCTAATAAGTAGATCACAGTACTCTACGTATGTTTTATACTAGTGATTTGTTTTACATCCCTAGAGCTAAAACATGGCAAGCTTGCACTAGTAGTTTCTAAAGTGGCTAGAGGTCACATGTTGTAATTTGCAGGCTTTAATACGCCCCGCCATTACGCGTGGGCCCTGGGCAGTGGCGGGAGCGCGAGGCCGGCACCACCCTTCGCCGCACCATAGACATGTATTCACATGTCAAATATCCTCCCCCGCCCGCGATTCGCCGAGCATGGAGAGCAACACATCACACTGTTCTCTAAAACTTTGATAGCCGATAATAGACATGCGCAGACGTATACCAGCCGTAATTTGCGTCCACCTAAATGCATAAAAAAATCACGCACGGCAACCGTTAATTAATACCTTGACTATAGAAATCTATCATTATTAAATGCCGTTTGAACATGGCGCCTAATATGATATGGCGTGTTGATTTAGTATCGGTACTTACTGTATCTTCTCACCATGATAACGTTTAAAAAACCCCAGGGATCCTAGTTACGTAGTGTTTCTAACCATGAATATGTTTGGACCCTATGGATCCATATTTATTGTAGTGACTCTACCAATTAGTATGGTTTTAAAGCCCCAGGGATCCACACCTACTATACTTTTCTCTAACCATGATAATGGTTTAATCCCAGGATCCGGTTCTTACAGTAGTGGATCTCTACACGCAGGTGAGATACTGGTTTTTACATTCAGGACTGGTACTAAACTTACTGTAGTCTATCCTCTATCATGATATCGTTTAAAAACCCCAGGATCCTTATTACTGTAGTGTTTTTACCAGGTGATATGGTTTTGCACCTCTCAGGATCCAGTGATTTATTGTATTTCTCTACCAATTATATGGTTTTAACCCCAGGGATCCAGCACTTACTATAGTGTTCTCTACCAGTGATATGGTTTTAATCCCAGGGATCCGGTTCTTACTGTAGTGTTCTCTACCAGTGATATGGTTTTGATTTTAGGGATCTGGTACATCACTGGTAGTTCGTTCTCTTCCAGTTGATATCGTTTTAACCCCATATCCGTATAGTTACTGAGTATGTTTTCAACCAGTGATATGGTTTCGGACCCTAGATCCGAGTATTTATGTAAGTGTTCTCCTACCAATATATGTTATTTAACCCCAGGGAACACACTTACTATAGTGTTCTCGTACTGTCGATATGGTTTTAATCCCAGGGAGCAACCTTTCTTACTGTATTTCTCTACCATGTATTGTTTGATTTTACGGGATTCTGTACTTACTGGTATCTTCTCTACCAGTGATATCGTTTTAACCCCAGGGATCCGGTAGTTACTGTAGTGTTTTCTACCAGTGATATGGTTTGGACCCTAGGGATCCAGTATTTATTGTAGTGTTCTCTACCAAACTTCATAAGTTTTAAAACCCAGATCCAGCACTTAACTATAGTTCTTCCTACCTAGTGAATGGTTTTAATTCCCGGATCCGGTTCTTACTGTAGTGTACTCTACCAATGAATAGGTTTTGATATTAGGATATAGGTACTCTACTGTAGTCTTCTCTACCTGTGAAATACGTATTAAACCCCAGGATCCTTAGTTACTTATTTTTCTACATGAATGGTTGGACCCTAGGAGATCCATATTTATTGTACGTGTTCTCTACCATTATAAGTTTTAACCCCTGATCCAGCCACTTACTATAGTTTTCCTCTACCAGTGAATATAGGTTTTAATCCACAGTATTCCGTTTCTACTGTAGTGTTTTCTCTCTCCAGATGATATGTTTAACCCCAGGGATCCAGTATTTACTGTAGTGTTCTCTACCAGTGATATGGTTTTAACCCCAGGGATCCAGTATTTACTGTAGTGTTCTCTACCAGTGATATGGTTTTAACCCCATGATCCAGTAATAACTTATTTCACTACCAATGATATTGAGAATTTAACCCCAAGGATTCCCCATATTTACTGTATGTTCTCCTACCATGATATGTAATATAACCCCAGGATCCATAATTTACTGTAGTTGTTTCTACATGATATGTTTTTAAACCCTATGTATCCATATTTACGGTAGTCTGTTCTCTACCAGTAACATGGTTTTAACCCCAGGGATCCAGCACTTACTGTAGTGTTCTCTACCAGTGATTTGGTTTTGACCCCAAGTTCTATGTTATGTTCTTTATATGCCATTCGGGCACAATACTTTTGAACACCATACTAGATAGCTCTGTAGGCATGACTCTCATAATTGGAACAACAAAAATAATACTGCCATATAGAAAACACATAACACTACCATACAGTGTGATACTACTAATAGTAGTAGCAAACTACCAGATTGAAAAGCTCTAATATTCAACACATGCTCAGATTAGGTATCTGAGATCCATGGTTTTACAATCCATTCCCTGTGTAATCTTTAATATTATTGCAGTAATCTTATAATTTGGGCCAATGCCCAGCAAGATTATCACGATCCCTAATGTTGAAATTTTATCTTTTGCTGTAGTGACTTTCAAGCCAGTGCTTTCAAATATTGAGTAAGAACATTTGGAGTATTGTAAGATGAAGTCTATACAACCTCTCACAGGATTGTGTCTTAGAAAAACACACACAGGGAAGGTGTGTCGCGAATAATTAAGGGAGTCTATGACCAGAACAATCAATTCAGCTCCTAGCCAGCATTCTAAGCTCACAGATCAATTTGCCACCTGCAGAATAATTGGCACAATAATTGCAGGTAGCCTCCAGTGTAAGCCCATGAATTATCACGATGCGGCATGATTTAGTGAAATTCGTGATTCTAATGCTTTTTCATCCTGTTTGCAAATGCGCAGAACAAAAAAATTAATGCAAATTAAAGAGTAGAGAGAAAAATTACTTCGAGGGTTAAAAAAAGCAAAAGAAAAAAAATCAATAAGGTTACAGAAGCCGGGTCTTCACACAAGGCGGTACTAGAGTGCGATTGTTGCATAGTTCTGAGATGTGTGATGGGTATAAATCAATGTTCTAAAATGGTGCTAAAATATATTCCTTAAGAAAAAGGAAATAAAATTCCCTATTCTAACAATGAACAGCGCTATATCAAAATTCATTGTGTATCTGGGTTTTACATAGGACTGCAAACAAACAAAAAAACTCATTGCACGAGCCCTGAATGGTAAATTGTGCAGTTGTTTATAAGAATAAAACATCAGTGGGATGTTATATCACTTACATATCTAGTGTTTTTGCCAAGATTTGACTATCAATACAGTTCGGGATACAGCTTTAAAGAAGGCCATCAATAATGATATATCACAGATTTTTTAACATAGTACAATAATAAATCAATATATATAATTTTGCGCCATAACATAAAATGATTACAGAAACTAGGAGAATAATATTACAGTTTTGTAAAAGAAAAATAGTATTACAAAGAGTTAAGTATTTACACCTTTCACCTGTTATATTTCATCGATCAGGAACTTTCAACCATTTGAAAAGCCTGGAAATGGCGACATAACGAGAATCCTCAGGACAAGCTACACCACTATAACGTCTCTATTGTGTAAGGAGGCATCTGGTTCTCCACCTTCCCTGCTTGTCAAATTTATATCCCTTAAACAAAATGCTACACACCTATGCTGTTCAGCTTAAAAAATGCAATAGGTTGTTAATGTGTATCTCGACCTTCCAACACTGGAAGGCCAGCCCAAGGTTCAAGTTAGAATAAACAAAGACACCTCTCAGGACTGATTGACCACTAGCCAGATAAACATACAATGGTGAAATAATCCTCAATTCACAGCAGTTGACATACCCAAGGAAATGACTCGTGTGGTAAAACAGACTTGTTCTTTGAATAATCCCAGCCAGAGAAGCGCCTCCACCAACTGACCACCTTGATCTAACACTAGTGCTCTGTCTTTTCCCCTCATCATCTGCTACATTCTCCGCTCTCCTTACACATACTGCTTATCTCACAAAACTACCCAAACTCCCACCATGACAACGAACTTACAACTCCCCCTGCATTCTACCCTCTCAACTTGGCTGCTGCCAACCAACCTCTTCCTCACTGAATAATCCCCGTCCGCAACCAAACAAACCTCGCCAAACTAAGTCTATTCCTACTGCCACCTACTCACCCTCTCGACTGCTCCTTCCAGCCTCCGGGACATATCCCCCCAACCCAGTGCCCCCGCCCAGCACATTCCCACCAACGTCACTACCTCCTCAAACAGACACAACCACCTAACTCCTCGCTAATCTCCTTCCAACCACATACACATCACCTCGTCCCTCCCCCCCACACCCTCTCTCCCATGGTAGCTCTCTGAATGCGTCGGTTCTGTATGTAATAAACTTTCCGACATACCTACCTTATTCATCTCCCGCGCAACTTACTCTTCCTGTCTAACTGAAACCTGCTAGACCCCCCCCTCTGACAATCAGTCTCCACCACTGACCGCACTCTCTGTTAGCGGACCGCTCCCAACTATCCCACCTACCTCCCCCACCCGTTAAACAAGCATGGAGCGAAGTGTCGGCCTCCTCCTGTCTGAACCCTGCCTTTTGTCCATTCCCACAAACCTCTCCTAGTCCACACACTACCTTCTCCTTTGTCAGTGCAACACTGTCCGCATCCCACGCCCCCTCATACCTCCAAATGTCGTTTGTCCATAGCCGACCTGAAGCTTCTAGTCCCTGCCACGCCATTTCCTGACCACTAATGCTTCCTGGCTTCTCCACGTCTTTCCCACCGAAATCCCCCTATCATCAAGAGACTTCTCAAACATCCCAATCGACAAACCCCCCACTTCTGTCTCTCCAACAAACTCCTCAACACTCTGCTCCTCCTGCACCTCTCCCATGGACCTCAGGAGCCACTCACAAGAGAATTAACACACACTAGAGACCCTCATCTCACTCAACCATAATACCCACTCTAGCCCCCTATCTACTTCTCACAAACTTAAATACCCCCCACCCGACACCACTACTCTCCGACCAACATATCCAAGCTACCTATATACCCCGAAAGCAGACTCTACAACCGAACAACCGCAATCACCTCACCCCCGACCTTCTCCTCCTTTTCATATCCAGTAGCAACACGCAGAATCCTACAAAACCTCAACCCCTCCACGACTCTCTCTGACTCATCTTGTAGCCTCTTTCCACTACTCCCTACTTCAATGGACCCAACAACCACCACATTCTACAACCATACAATCACCACTGCCCTTCGGACTCATTGCACCTCTCACCACAACAGAACCCCCGCAATAATCACACAGCCAACCCTGGCATCACCTTCATCACGCATCCAAAACAGCTGAGGCGAGCTTCCAGAGCCTGCCGAACACCCCGCTGGAAAAAACTCACTTCCACGATTGATTTTGCCTTTACAAACACTCACAGCCAGCAGCTTTTAATCCACAACCCGCCTCGACCAAACAGACTATTTCCACCAACTCTCATATCCTCCCTCTCTCACACCCCAGACAATTAACAAAACCTCAAATTCCTCTTCTCCGTCAAAACCACAACTATACCATTCCTCCCCATCCCTCCTTTCAGCAGATGACTATTGCCATTCACTTCCTCCAAAGATTAACCACACAGAGAAAAGCTTCAGCCCCAGTCCCCCCCCACCCTCCCCTCAGCCCTTGCAATCTTCTCTTCTGCCTTAACTTCTTTCGCCAATCCCTACTCATGACAAGCTCTCCTCTCTACTGTCCCAAATCAACCCACTACCTGAAATCTTGAATACCACTGCCATCCATTCATCCCAAACACAGTGCATTCTATCATCCCAGCCCTCCCCATCTCTTCAACCTATCGATAACCACTGGCAACTCCCCTTCCGAAATTTAAACACCTCCTACAATCACTCCAATCTTAAAAAAAAACAACCCTTGAACCCCTCTCTCTGTCCAAACTATCGCCCCATCTCACTCCTTCCCTTTTGCTTCCAAACTCCTCGAAACAGCCAACAGTCTATCTTGTCAGCGTCCTACCCTACCTCTCCCACATACTCTCTTCTTGACGCCACTACAATCTGTTTTCCGACCCACCCACTCTACGAAACGCCACATAAACCAAAGTCACTAATGACCTTATAACTGCTAAAGCCTCATGCACTACTCTGTGCTCCTCCTCTTCAGACCTGTCCTCTGCCTTTGACACTGTCGACCAAGTCCCTCCTGGCAAACAAATTCCGTCTCCACCCTCTGCATCACAGACTTGGCCCTTTTCCTATCCCTCATACCTCACTGATCGACTTTCAGGCTCTCTCATCTCGCTCCACCTCCTCCCCCCGCCTCCTCTCTGATGTGTCCCACAAGGTCAGTCCTGGGCCCACTACACTTCCTATCTACACTCTCGGCCTGGTCAGTCTCATGCCTCACCCGGCTTTCATTACCCACCTATATGCAGACACAAACACAACTCTATCATCTCCGGCCCAGATGTCACTTCTCTACTCTCCTCTCCGCCAGATCCCTGATTGTCTGTCCACCATTACCTCCTGCTTCTCCTCACTTCTCCTAAAACCACAACGTGGAGAAAAACAAACTCATCATCTTTCCACCGTCCAACCTAACCCCCTGCCCCTATCTCTCTATTTACAGTCAACTGCACTACACTTTCAAACGGTCCCCAAAGTCCGCTGTCTTGGAATCCTATCCCCCCGCTCTATCATTCAAACCGCACATCAAACCCTCTGCCCGCCTCGCCTGCCGCCTCCACCTGAAAACATCTCTCGCATCCGCTCTGCTCCTCCAACTATGACACCCACTAAAAGCTGGTCCATCCCTAGTCATTCTCCCCTAGACTACTGCAACATCCTTTCCTATGTGGCCTCCCAGCTACACCCTCGCTCCCACTCAATCCGATCCTTAACTCTGTCTGCCCATCTTATCACCTCTCTCCTCGCTAACTCCTCTGCCTCTCCCCTCTGTCTGCCAATAACCCCTTCAACTGGCTTCCCATTCCCCAGTGAATTCATTTCAAGCTACTAACCATGACATACAACTCATACCATGACCTCTCACTCCATACATCTCTGGCCCAAATTTCCAGTTCATCCCCTCGACGCAAATCTAACGCTCCTCAACAGGACCTTATCCTCCTGCTCCCCCCCTTAACAGCTCCTCACACAACCGTTCTTCCAAACTTCTCCCTCGTGCTTCCCCCACACTCTGGAACGCACTCCCCAACACATCGTAGACACTCCCCCACTCACACCAACTTCAAAAGTAACCTGAAAAACCCATTTCTCAGGCTTTGCCTACAACCACCAGTATACTTGTCACTACTATCCCCCCTCATACAAGTCTGCCCCCCACCTCCTTGTCTCTTTTCCCCCTCCTTGTAGGATTTGAAAACCCTCGCGGTTAGGGTCCTCTCTCTCCCTCTGTCGTGCCAATTGTTCAATGTTCATTTATACTTTGAACTCGTTTTGACTTATGTACTTGTATGTAAGCCCCTCATTGTACAGCGCCTGGAATCAAGGGCGCTTTAAAATAAATAATAAAAAATAATAAAATAATTTTAGACATTCGTCCCAGGAAAGTGCAAGCCTGTGAAATTCTAGTGTGATTCTAATATATATGATCAAATCTAGTATAAGAACGAATGAGGAAATACATTGTATACAGCAACAGAATACAATACTGCACCCTAAAATACAACGAAAATTTATATGCAAACTTTGTACCATCAGAGCTGATTATATAAATTTGATATAAGATAGAAATAATTCACTATAATTTGGCTCAATAGTCATTTATTTTGACTAGCATTACACTAGGACAATTTGGAAGTTGTCTAGGTGACATTCCTGTCTTGAAATAATATTATTCTGGCAACATACCGAAATATTTAACCTATGCCCACCTACAGTAGGCCATAATATGCCCAAACACCTTTAGCTTATGACTCCTTTATCACACTCCAAAGTGAATATAGACCTTGGACCAGACTCAAACCCCTGAAAAAAATACAGTCTCCAAAATAAATACAGACTCAAGACCCCGTAATAAATACAGACCCCGAGTCCATCTCCGTGTAGATTATTTCCTGCGATGTTTGGACGAGCTTTCCTAAAATCTCACCTACATTGCTTCTGCTATAACCTGCTGCAGATATTGCTGCAGATTTTGTGCATGGGTATCTGCGTCTATCAACCCCTTCTTTTCTTTGGGTCTTTTTTTTTTTTCCATCCCTACCCCTTTTTGGGCCCTTGAAAACTTGTGGTTGATCATGGGGGACATGTTTTAGCACAATTTGAAAATGGGGGAAAATAATGAAGTAACATCTAAGACATCAGCCGGAATTTAAAGTTGGGGGGAAAAGGGGTTTCCCAAAATTGGAAATGACCTTAAAAGGCTTTCCCCCAAAATTTGGTTTCAAAGTGGTTAAAAGGAAAAACCAATCCCAAACTTTTTTGTACTTGTCCAACCGGTAAAAAAAGATCCAGAAGGTTTTTTTCACGTATCTTTTTTCCCATATTAAAAACACATGGGGAAAGGCATCTGTCCTGACTGAATTTTACCGGGCGGATTTTAAACTGTGTTTGGACAAGTACAAAGTTGCATTTTTTATCCCCGGGGTGTTGTCGCGGGTACATGGGCAGGATAATTTGGGGGGAATTTTTCCGGTGTTCGAACTTAAACCCAATAATTTTTCCCTCCTGAGGGGTGAGGGGTACCAAGAATTTTGTTGATTTTTTGCTAAGGAAAACCCAACTCAAGGGGTTTTGGTGTCCCCCACCACAAAGCCCTGATCCAACCCTTTTAAAAATTTGGGGCCAAGCTGAAAAGGCAAGTGCGAGAAAGGGAAACCTAAAAAACAGGGCCCCCGGGGTTAAACCAGTTCTGTCGGGAGAAAGGGCCCCCAAAATTCCCTACCAACTATCGGGGGAGAAGTTTGTGGGAAGGAAAACAAAATGGGGTGACTAAAGTCAATAAAAAATTTAAGGGAAAATGCTCCCACTTTACTAATGAAATGTATGTAAACTTTTGACTTTCCCTTAAAAGTAATAAAAACCCCAAAACAACCCCCTTTAAATTGGTAAAAAGTAGCAAATTTTATTAAATTACAAAAAAATAAAGAAAAAAAGAAAAAAAACAAACCCAAATTCCCATAAAACACCCAACAAAACAACAGCTGACACCCCGATAGCCACTTTTTTTTAAAGTTTTTTTTTCCCCCCTTGAAAAAGAAAAACAGGGGAAAATGCCCGGGTGGGGGTTTTTTGGTTTCCTCCATCCCACTCGGTCACATTGGGGTTAAGTATATTTTTTTCATACTGAAAATATAATATATACTTGATCTTCCCCAGTTTATACTTATTATTATGTATTTTCCATGTACCTTGTTGTTTTTGGAGGGTGTCAGCTGTTGTTCTGTTGGGTGTGTATGTATTTGGTAGTTTTTTTTGTTCTTTATTTTGTGTATTTAATAAAATGTTGCTACTTTTTACCATTTAGGCTAGGTTCACACGGTGTATGTGCAGGGCGTAATTACGCCCCGCAATTACGCCGTGTGGCCGGGGGGGGTGTGGGGGGCCGGAACCTCCCCGGGCCATAGACTTGCATTCCCACCCGGAGCTATACCCGGGGAAATTTCCAATGTCATCTCCCCCCGGGGCCCGGATTGGGGCCGAGCATCCCGTGGAGCGTAATCCATAGTTTCTATGAGAACTGGGGGATTCCCCTTAATTACCTGGACTTTTTCCCCAAGCCGAAATTTTTTGCGCATTTCCCCGGCATTTAAATTTTAGGAAGGGAAAATACGTCCAATTTTAAGCCTGTGAAACATAGCCTTGGGGGTTTGTTTTTTGGTGTTTTTAAAAGTTTTTCCCAAAAGGTTTTTAAACCCTAACCAAAATAATCATGGGGTGGGGAGGAAACCCCCCTTTTAAAACCATCGATAAAACAAACCCCATTTTAATCAGTGTGCTATATGTATAGTGTTGGTTTACTGTATGGTTTGTTTTTTGTTTTAATGGAGTTTAAAGGGTTTTTTATTGAAGTGCCGGGGACTTCTTTGGAGATTTAAAAACTGGGACCTCCTGGTTTTTCATGGCAAAGCATTTGGCCCCGGGGAAAAGGGCAGCGGGAAAAGCTGTCAGGTGAGTGATGGAAGTTTGTTATTTTATGCCATTTCACCCTGTTATGTATTTTTTTTTAATATCTTGGAAAACCCCTTTTAACCCTGAGATTTGATTTATCATAGAATCTTTAACATGTACGGAGCTATGTAAACTGTTGGTAGGCGTCGGATTTTTAAATTTAATCCCCCTTTCAAAAGAAATTTTTTAAACAAATTTAAAAAATGGGGGGTTTTAGAGAGGAGGGAACGAAGGGCATGATTTAAGGGCCCCTAAAACCCCTTTTTTGTAATAGTCCCAATCTCCCCCTTAAGTGTAATTTTAAGGACAAATCAAGACTTCCATCTTAATGGTAAAAATCTTTAAAAGCCCGTGAATATTGGATGGCCAATAAAGTGCTCGTTCTCCTCAATATATTCGGGCTGTTTTTGAAAATACGGGCATCTGGGGGCAGGGCGTTTAATAGCCTTTCATCTAATTATTCAAAACTATTCTGAGGCGGGTTTGTGAATTTAATTTTCCCCCTCTTTAAAAGGGATTATTTTTAGGGGTTAGATAAAAAGTTGCTTCTCTGACGATAATCTCACTTTTTTTTGCTGCAAAATTTTAGGGATTGTGTTCATGGTCATAAAGTGATCAAGTGATATGTTTACAAAGCAAAGAGTTTTGTTTAAATTAAATTTTTAAAACTTTCTGAAAATGCTGCCAGTTTAACTTGTTGAAACCCTTCCCTCTCTGTGCTGAGGGCATCCCCCCCTGATGTCTCCAGTAGTTTTAGAGGGCTATTTTGTATTTTCGGAAACACTAACTTTTAGGCCATATTGACTCAGAGCAGTTTTTACAACAAATTGCAATAGATATAGATGGTTTTAAAGAGGTGTTCTCACTATACTGTTTCACGGAGCCTGCTCTTCACTGTTTAGCTTCAAAAGGTCCCACTTCTTGGTCAAGTGTGGGGGGGTTCTACAGCAGTGATTGGCAAAAACGCTTCTGCTTTTCTTTGTTTAGCCCGTTAGAATGCATTGTTAACCCCCGGTGTTAAAACAGCAGGTCAGAAGGGCTACCCGAGCCCCTAAACGGGGTAAATTTAACCCGTAAGAAAGGTGAAGGTTCCCATTTCTGCTAAGGGGCACAGCAGGGGGGGGGGTTTTAAACCCAAACAAAAAAACCACAAAAAAAAAAACTGGGGGGTTTGAAAAAACAAAAATTTAAATTTTCCCCTGCCAAAAAAATTATTTCCCAAATAAAATAACTTTTTTAAAAAATACCATTAAAATGACTTATATAACCCTTTCCCCCTAAATGATTTCACTAACCCAAACCCAAAAAAAATATGTCAAATACATACAAAAACAAAAGGACTATGTTTTTAAGAAAGAGGGAAACCACCCGAGGAGGAGGAATTTAAATTTTAATGTTTCCTCCCAAAAAAAAAAAAAACCTGTTTGGGTTTTGTACACCAAAAACATTTTTTTTTAAAAAAAAAGTTTGGGATAGGTTTCACATGGCGAAGGGAATTTAAAAAAAAAAAATCCCAAAAGCATTTAGGGAATTTTTTAAAATGCATTACTGCTAAGAATAAATGAAAATTTTGGGGTTCTTGTTCAGATTTCAACACCTTTGGGAGGGGGAAAAAGGGCTAGTTTCTGAATACCTGCACTGAAGTCTGAACAAGCTCCGAAGGAAGGGGGGTTTGTTTTTTTTTTAGGACTCACCTGTGCTGGGGTCCCCTTGAGGGGAATTGGGAGGGGAGCTTAAACATATTGATCAAAAATTTTTTGAATTTAAAAACCCCCCAAAAATTTTAATATTTCCTTGCAGTAATGGGATTTTTTTAAAAAATTCCCATTTTGCCTTTGATGTTTTTTGTTGGGTAGTGTGCCCCTGGGCATTTGGAAAAAAAAATGTATGTTATTGCCCCGCCAGTGTGCCCCCTATATTCATTTTTTTCCAAAAAAATTTTTTTTTTTGGGTGGGCATAGGGCCCAAAAAGTTTTTTTTTAGTTGTTTTGAGGAAATGGCTGCCTAAATTTGGGTTTCGGCCCCTCCGCCATCTCCCTAGGTTTTAATCAGTGGGATTTTTTCCCGTTTGCTAGGGCCTTTTCACCCCCTGTGTTAAAAGGGGTTGAAATCTGAAAAGGGTCCAAGGGGGGAAGGTAACGTTTTAGTGTTAGGACTCCCCCGTGGGTGGGGGGCCCCCTTTATGCAAATTGGGAGGTGAGCTTAAACAAATTTTGATCAAAATTTTTGAAATAAGAATTCCCCAAAATTTTTTTAAATCCTTTGCGTAATGCATTTTTCAAAAAAATCCTATATCCTTTGATGTTTTCTTAGTTATGTGTGCCAAAGAATTTGGTAGATATACGTCCCCCCTTAACCCTTCTGGTGGGGTCACCTTGAAAAGAGTAGCTCCGCTAATGTACAGGCTCCCTCTGAAAGCCCTAAAAATACTCAATGACAAAAATTGAATATCAAATTAAATACAAAACATACAAATTAATCAAAAACAAATTAAGTACAAGCTTTTCCCTTCAAAACGAAGTGTATGAGACACACAGGCACCTCCGTTTGCAGGGAACCTCCCTGCATCAGGGGTTGCCTTGGGGTTCATCATACACTCTATATAACAGCCTATTTATTTTTATTTTTTCTATATGTTGCCTGTTTATACTTATTGTTTTTTGCACTTATAATTTCATTTTTTGTGCATGTTTGTCCCTGAGGAACCTTCGTTTTGAAGGAGAAATGCGTTGGGACTTTTTTTTTGTTTTTGATTCATATGTATGTTTTGATTTGTATTCATTTTTTGTCATTGAGTATTTTTAGGGCTTTCAGAGGGAGCCTGTACATTAACGGAGGGCGATGACCCCGTTGTCAGACAAGGTTAGGGAAGGTATAGTTATTTCTCCTCCCCTGCGGTTTCCTCTTGTGTATCTACATAGCACTTTTGTTTTTGAGTGCCATCCCAGCAAGGATGGCTAGAGAGCAAAAGAGAGGGGCAGTACCAGGGAAATTGTGTAAAAGGAGAAAAGAATACTTAATTTGAAATAAAGCAAATCAAAAACGTGATTTAGTAGGGTCTTTTTTTTTTTTTTACCTTTGGTTACATGTTTAAAGCTAATCAATTAATTGGGAATACTCCAAATTAAAATTGCTGGCTTTTTTATAACGGTTTTATATTCTGTATTCACTGTTTTGATACTGGAAATAGTCAGCAAGCACAACAGCATAGTTTTTATTCACACTTTTTTCAGTGTACATTGGAGGTATACATATGCAGTAATGTTGTGCTTTGGATTTGGGTAAGGTCGGTTCAGCTGAAGCTTTCCAGCTACCGTGGGTAAAATGTACAACTAATCACCAGCCATTTTCCAGACACAAAAAAGGGAGATATGTCATTCATTGATCAGATGCACTTCCTTCTTCCTGTCTGGCAATCAGCGTCCTGTGATCATGGTTGAATCCATCATCCCATGCAATTACCCTCAAAAATTGGAGCCAGATCAAACTTGAGCACTAAAATCTGTCACAGCAAGTAATTGACAGGATCTCTTACTGTGTATCTAGAGTTTACAGTTCATACATGCTCAACTTCTCCCTTAGTTCTCACTTATGCGCGGGGGTCCCGCATTTGGGGTCCCCTCCCGCCCTCCCCGGGGAGGTTGGACATCCTCCTCCCCGCCGCCAGCAGGCCGGCGGGGTAGCCTTTAAATATGCCCAGCAGGACAGAAAGTAGCGCTAGTGCGCTACTCTAGACGCTCCCAGGGCCCGTCTCCTAAAGCGCGGGTGAAGCGGATCCGAGATCGACGCCTCAACAGCTCTCAAAACCCGCACTGCCACGTAATTTGTATTGATAGTCCTCGCTGTGCAGGGAGGAGGCAGGTAGGAGGCGAGCGCTCCCTGCGCTCCCTCCTCCCTCCTCCCGCCTGTATGTCCGGTGGCGTCCGGTGTGGTCAGCCGCCGCACTACTACAGGTCAAGCGCCAGTGGAGAAGTGAACGCGCGGACTGTCGGATAGAGATACCTGCAGGGGAGTACGCGCAGGCCTGCTCTCATCAATTCCCTTACCTTATGGCGCTCTCCCGCTGAGGAGACGCCGCAGCGGCGTTGCCAGCAGAGCCTCGGTGAGGTAAGTGGATTTTTATTATTTTAATTTTTAATTAGCTATATGGGGGCTCTGCCTGGCATACAATAGGGGCACACCTGGCAACAGAGTGGACATCTACCTGGCAACATGAGGGGACAATCTACCTGGCAAAAGGGGTCACTACCTGGCAACAGAAGGGGACATCTACCCAGGCACACAAGGGGACATCTACCTTCAACAGAGGGGGCACTCTATCCTGGCAACAGAGGTCGCACTAAACTAGCAACGAGGCCATCTACCTGGCGCAACAATGGGGCACTACCTGGCAACAGAGGGGGCCCACTTACCTGGCAACAGAGGGGACATCTACCTGTCAACATAGGGGGCACTGCCTGGCACACAGAGGGCACTACCTGGCCAACAGGAGGGGGCACTTACCTGGCAACAGTAGCGGGGGGGGGGTCATCTACCTGGCAACAATGGGGGCACTACCCTGCAACAGAGGGGGCAACTACCTGGCAACAGAGGGGCCCTACCTGGCAACAGAGGGGCAAACTACCTGCAACAGAGGGGGCATCTACCTGGCAACAATAGCGGGGCACTACCTGGGCATCCAATGGGGGCTCTACATGGCACCAATGGGGGCATCTCTACCTGGCACCAATGGGGGGCACTACCCTGCAACAGAGGGGCGCCACTTATCCTGGCAAACAATGGGGGCACTACACCTGGCACAATGGGGCACCTACCTGGCTAACAAGGGTGGGGTGTACCTTACCTGTTGCTAACAGAGGGAGAGCCATCTACTTGGCTTACAAGGGGGGCATCTACCTGCTGTAAGGGGCAATACCTGCTTATGGGGGGTTACTACCTGGCTAAAAGGCCATCTACCTGGCTTTCTTCATAAGCCTTATGCAGTTTAGGTGGGTCGGGTGTGGTCTTTTGAAGGGGCGTGGCATACCGAAAATGCATCGGTCGTGTTCCTATTTTTGCCTTGTTCGCGCTCTGGTCGTAGTATCTCGTCTGCGTTTTCATTTTCAAAAGCGTTGGCAACTATACACTGCTTTTATATGATGTCCTCTAATCCTCTATTGCCATTGTATAAGTACAAACTACATTGCCACTGCTCATTCGGGGCTCCCAAGTCAAAAAAAATACAAAAAAAAACAAGTGTACTGTCTAATCTGTGTTGTTTTTATTTTTTTTGCAGGCATGCCTTCTATATGTGAACCAGCACAGCAGAAGTAATGAGCTTTCATTCCACCAGTTATAAATCTCAACATATACAGCCACCACCAGTACCTCAGCTAGCCTGACTGACGACCATAAACGTGACACTGTTGGTCTCTTCTGTCACCAGAGGCAGTGGAGCCTAATGGATACATTTGGGTCTGTTTACTTCTTCCCCTGTGCATTTCGTTACTAAAGTGCAACTTAGCAACTAGAGTAAAGCGAGTCAGTCTAATTTCAGCAGACCTTTGCTGACTCGGTATTACTTTTTACCAGCCATATGTAAAGGACAACGTTCATAACTATTGGCGGCATGTTCACACGGGTCTCTATTTCGTGCGATTTATCCGCACATCGTATTCATGAGCGTCTAGCATATCTGGAAGGGATAGTGCGCTCGTAAATGAACGCCTCCTCTCCCCCTCGTACAAACACGTATTATATTGTACATCCGGGATACTGATAGAGCGCGAGCTCTGAGCATGCAATTGCTGTCGACGGCAAATATGCGCTGGCGCAGTTACATGAATCGTCAAGGGTGCTGGACGGGGCTCATGCTGCAACGCCCCTTCACCACTCCGGCGCGTGCGCCTCGGGAGTACGCGCGATCCACAGCGTGAAGGTACTCCCAAATCACCTGGCCATAGTAAGTACTGGCGGCCGTAACCCTAATCTCATGCCGTGTGAACACAACATAGCCTCTTTAAAGTAATCCTTTAGTGTGACCGAATACAGTACAAGTAGAGGTCAATGCTCGGTATGATTTCAGAGCCTGCAACGACATATTGCTTGAATGAAGCTCTGGATTTGTAGTATGCTGAAAGGATCAGTCAATACGACAAATAACACAACATCGCTCATAAAATTATTCTATTTCTGATAAAGGCCAAAATCAGAATATGAGGACCTCAGGACCTTTCTTCCACACACATATACTAATGACAGGTGCACGCCCGGTTTGACCAGCACTCACGGCAGACCTAAAAATTTCAGGTCTGGCTGGATCCATAAATGAGAATAAAGATGTATGAAAAATTTTTCACTCTGATAACAACTTTTTCTCTCCATATCGGGCTCTTCTCGAAACCATTTTATGTATAACTGGAGCTACCGTCTAGATCATAGGTATGCATTCTTTGCTTCCAGAACTCTCGATAACTAAAATAAATACAAAACTGATCAGTTTTGTTGGGAAACTATAGAAAGGTCTGAGCTGCCTCCTGAACTCTGCATCACCAACAAGTAGGAGTGCCTCAGCAGTGTTATAGGCTCCAATCTATATTGTATATCCTTTGGAGCCTTGCGCAGTATGTAAACAACTGTCTAGGTGTAAGTACTCCTTTGCGTTTCCCAAGCAACCAATCATGACTCCCCTTTTCATTTCATAAGCTGCTACTATAACAAAATTACACAAGCGGAGCTCTGATTGGGTGCTATGGGCAACAAAGAAAATCTGAGACCTAGACTTATATGTTATATCTCTTAACTCCTGCAATTGTGTTATATCTAAGCGTCCTATGACTGTCTACCCAGTTCATAGTGTCTATGTAATTTCGGTCAGGCTGTGAAATTGGGCATAAGTACTACGAGCAGATAGAGCTGCACTAGACAATGGGATACTTCTTTGTAGGACCAGGGTCGCACCCGTCTCACGTCACATATAACACTCTCTCGCGCGACTGCACTTCTCCTACACTTCATGTAAATAAGGATCGTTATATAGTCTTCTTTGATGCTCGCTTCTTTTATGACTAATAAAATACTAACAAAACAACCAGGGGAGCTACGTACAATTACAAGTACGCTTTATGGTGTGATGAAGCCTAGCGAGCACTCTCTGCTACACTAGCAAGAGGAAAACTCATGTCAACTCTATTCGAATGTTCATGAACACACGGGCTAAGGTCCTACTTGTCTACTTTACGGAGCTCTATGTACCTTTTATAGGTTTTTATATCTTGTTGACTTTAATAGTTTAATATCAAATTTTGAGTTTTATGAGACTTTACGTAGCCCTTTTATACTCTTATTTACTTTGACTGCGGACACACAAGTCTTTCCACTCATGCTGTGTCTAAGTTACTGGCATGTATCATGCATCTCAGGGAAAAGGTTGGGACTTGTCATAGCAATCTATTAATGTTCGGGCATAACAGTAGATAACGGACTATATACAAGTAGATACTTATTCTTAGTTCACTTCTGCATCAGAAGTTCTGTTCAGAACTTCTGTAGCAGAGGTGAAAAAGGGCAACATAGGATCCATTTCACAACAGACACCAACAGAGCTTGATGAACCCTCTTGACTACAATGGGTCCAGTGGGTTTCCACCATGGTGTGCGTTGTTCAGAAAGAAAAAATAATGCAGCTTGCTGCGCTATTTTTTTCTGTCATTCCCAATAGAACATGCAATGGCGGTTCTGAACGACACATCTGACGCATAAGTGAACCAAGCCAAGGATCCATAGATTTTTATGGTGAGTATTCACTCCGTACTATCATGATGACATCTTATAGATAACATAACATTATTTGCAATACAACAAGTTTCTGTCAGTATAGCTAATGAAAAAACACCTTCCCTTCTTTCAAGATCAAAAAATATACTTGCGATCGTTGATGCATCCCAGTCACGCTGACCACTGTTTCAGCCTGTAAGGGTACGTCCACACGACATGGTTTTTAGTCGTTTTTCAAATGGTTTTTTCGAATCTGAAAAAAATGTACTGTTCAATGGTTTAGGGGGACAGTTTCTGGATGCGGTTTGCAGATTTGGCCTAACCATTGAACAGTACATTTTCCACCCGAAAACAGAGTAGATGAATGTGCATATTCCAAGTTTTTTTTTTATGGGTCTTTATATCAGTAGTTATAGACATATCCTAATCAACAGCAAAACCAAGCTGTGTAGACTACGGCCCTTCCAAAGATTTTCTATTGAAGTCCCGATGGGGATGGTTACAGTCAGTTATGTCGGATACAAAATCTCGTCATTGAAAGCACAACCGACTGAAAACCATGCCATGTGAACGTACCCTTATAGGCTGAAACAGTGATCACGATGATGACATCACTACCTTCTGTATATTTTTTTCAATCATGAAAGACGGGAGGTTTTTACAATTACCTGAGGCAACACACGACAAACACACCTTTGTGTCATGTCAAAACTTCTGCGTGTATACTAGCAGAATCACTCATGGATAGCTGGACGATGAATATCAGGACCAAAAAATTCTAGGATCCTTGGCTTGGTTTATCTTAACGCGTCAGATCAAGTGAGTCTATCATAAACCGCTGATTATGCTGTTCCTTTTGGGAACGCACAGAAAAAAATAGCGCAGCAAGCTGCGTTATTTTTTCTTTCTGACCACGCCACAGACACCCTGGTTGAAACTCCGATGTGACCCGCATTGATGCGTCACTCAGTAGGACTTCCAACAGTGACGCGAACTTGAGTTGTCTGCGTCTGGAGCGAAATTGGATACTCCTTGGCTGAGTCCTTTTTCCACCTCTGTGACCAGTGAGGTCTTCTTACAGGAAGCTTCTGCAATGAGCAATGGGAACCAAGAATAAGGTATAGCAGTGTCCAGCTATATGCCCTTGCCATATCTCCATAGGGTATAAAGACAAATGTCTACTGTATATCACCTTTATATTGTTTATCGCCAGAAACACAACACCACAAGTCACATCTATTATCCCTTCACTGATACAAGCACTCAATGAACATTTTCTAGCAGCACACACACTGTTATGAGGACATAGAAAACATTCTGCAAGCCAAAAAATAAAAGCCTACATAAATATAAAACCCCAAAAAATAAATATTAAAGCCAAGAAGATATAAAACCCAAAAAACAAAAGACAAAATCCCATGTCATCATGACATTCAATATTCGACAAGTCTTCCCCTCAAGAGCAGAGTGCTGCTTCATCACACCATAAAACTTTCAAAGGACGATAAAGCGGTTGGATTCTTTAAACAGAATACGAACTGTATTTTGTCCCTGCCGTGTGGCCGTACCCTAAGAGCAGAGAGAGGCGAAACTTGTGTTTAAAAGCCGGAGATAAGATCTGCTCCTAACTCTGAAGAAAAAGCAAGATCAGAACAGCAATGTATTTGGTAATAATCTTTACGTATATATGTTTAAAGGTAATCAGTGAAATAAGAAAACCCCTTTACGCACTTATTGTGCTTTATTACTCTACCAAATGATAAAATCCCCCAATTCTGTTTGATATTGGTGTTTACAAGCACATTTTACCATTGTTGTAGGACAATGCATGCAAATCTTATACATTCAAGCTGCAGTTTTGGAAAGTGGTGGTGGACATGAGTAGAGTGTATACATCCAATCTCTCGCTCATCATTCATTTTTATATTAAGATCTGTTGATGCATCAAAGGGGAACCACCATCAAATCTTTTCTTTGTTCTCACTACAACATAGCGAACTACACAGTGCAATTTGGTCGACTACTATGATATATAAATTTTTGGGTAAAAATTTGGTGGTTACTTTTTTGAATAGTTTTATGAATTTCCCCTATGTACATTACTTCCTGATTTGTCTCTTTGACTTCCCCTCTGTGAGAACCTGATTGCGCGCGGGCAATGGGAATTGCTATGACCATTTTCCGACTATTCAATATCCCACAAAAGGCCTGACAGGTCTAAGGGCACATGTATGAAACGGGGCTTGCTCGCCTGTTTTGGGCTGAAAGGTAACTCCAGACTACTGCCACGCAGGCCCCGTTCTGCTCGAAGTAATGAGCAGTGTCGTCTACTCCATAATTGGCACATTTGTAATGTCCTAGAGAATCATGTGGGGTGGCTGGAGCATGACATCACCACAATAACCGTAAGTATTCTACACATTTTTATGTCTTTCAGTTAGCGGCATGGCTATATCTCAGGCACATTAATTGCTGAGGAGACAGGTAGACTAATTTTAAAGTGGTTTTACCCTGAGCCTGAATAGTCACTTTCTAGCTAGAATGCGCTAAATTCTATTGACCCACACTACATCTCAGGTGTCATAGATTCAGTTGTGCATCATACTACTCAAGGCTACAAAGGTGCCAAAAAATATATGGGTCTGGGTAACTCAAAAATCATACATGTCGCCCTTTAAGTCGTTAATCATGATCCGATCTTCAATAATAGCTACAGTTTATTATCAAGCACGGACTCTGATAAGTGTAAAGAAAGGCTGAATCCCCCTCCTCACCCCAGTGGCTAAGCAAAATTTATTGGAAACAATTCTCTTTCATGTATTGCACTCTTGTTGTTGTGCCCTTCTACAGTCTAGTCTAATCTTTATTTAGGCCTGTCCAGAGAACAATAGAGGGATCGTTGTGTCATTACCTCAACTTGTTTCGATAATGTGCAACTTGAAGAAAACGCTCTCTCATTCAATCCGTATCTGCTCTTTGCATTTTCACACATAAGCCTTTTTGAACATATATTAGATTTCCATGACAAAGCAACACTTAATGGTGTATTAAGTCCCTCCACCTCACTCTAATCGCAATTGCCTCTTCCTAATGAGCAGCTTTTCCCATTTTGAGTCTAGAGCCTCTCATCTAGCCCGCCAGTATTCTACTCTGCACTGATGAGGGGCAAACACTTGAAACAGCTGTCTGCAGATAAATATCTGGTTTGGCTCTGATCTCTTTCACATTGCAAGGCTTAGTAAGTTAAATGTGACTTGAGTAATGCTACATCCAATAGGTGATGCTGTGGAGTCCTAGTTTATTTCTCATGAGCCCTTTTGAATATACAAAAATACCCCTTGCTTATGGAAGAGTCCCTTTAACACTTACTGGATCCTGAAGATCAGCAATGTACGCCAGATATGTTTAAGACAATGGCGATATACCCACCCGATAATAAAATTTAAATGGGTTATTAAAACTATGGGAGGAAGTACATATAAACAACACAGCGAGTATTACAGTAGCTTCACATCAACTATGGTACTCATTATAGATTGATTTTCTAGGATGACTTGCATCTAGGGAGCTGTTGAGCTTAGGATTCATTTAATAATTTCTACTGAACTAGTATATACTATTCAAAAACGCTTGGTATAATATTCTGATTTTACTTATGCCTGTTGTTTCCACTATTACCTGCTAATGTGGCTCAATTGAAGGTGGGCACTATGCGGGGGAAACAGTGTTGGACTCATATGATGATTATTGACTATGTTTAACAACACACAAGAATCTCTTATGGACTTCTCTTTCATACACAAGTAACCTATCATCGTGGTTTCCTCGCTTAACTTTTTCTTCTGGGTAGGGTGTTTATTCAGTAAGGTAGTGGAAAGACAGAGGCGTAATCTTGAAGCTCCTAGGACTCTAGTATCAAAAAATGCACTAATGGGGCCCCCCACGCTTACCATGCTGCGTCAATGCGGTGATCTCCCTTATGCGACAGAGGGCTTTTGGGCCCCCCTCAGGCCTGCAGGACCCAGTAGCGACTGCTACCCGTGATTTCCGTGCACACTCCTATCTTCTAACGCCCCTGGTGAGGGCATTATTTGTATCAGTATTATTTTTATAATTATTAAAGGTGTTTTTGCCACATCTCATTTTATACGCTGCTTCTTGCTTTCCTGCTCTTCAGCTCAATGTTGCTCATTGAAGGGTGTGTTGCATTTGTTTGAATTGCATATCATGTGACCCAGCAGGATGACATCACCATGCCTTTCCTCTCTTTAATGAAAGAAATGTCCGTTTATGTAAAGCATTGTGAGTAGCTGAGAGGTAAAGTTTTTGCCTTCCAGGCACAAGAAGTCTCATCGGTTGAAACTCCCTGCAGGAACCAAAACCTGTGTTTGTTGTTTTTCTCGTCTTTAGCATCAATGCAACAACACCTCCAATTGCGGTTTCTTTTTCTTCTTACTTTATTTGACACTTGTTGACTACATTACTAGGAGGTACACGTAGGACAGTATATAGAGTGACAGCTCCTGGGTTTGAACACTCAGTAGCTGCCTGAGAGGAGAAATGATATCTGAGCATGTGCGACTAGACTGAGGACTCCAGCCCTGGTCGTAATCCCCTGGAGACGGAGCTATAAACAATGGATTCCACTAAGGAGTCAGACTAAAACAGAAAACACTTCCAGAGCGTTTTGTAATAATGATGAACAAGGTGTAAATGCTTTGTATTTCATTGCAAGCGTTTCCCCCATGGTCAAATTTTACTTCAATGGCAGAAACCCCTTTAAGTAAACCCATAAAAAGAGAAAGAAACAAACAAAAACAACAACCTTTTGTTCAGCCGTCTTTGCTGGCAGATGGTAGCTGCTATAGCCAAGACATTTGCTTCTTTTTATGTTGCATTATGATCCTCTTCTTTGGACGGTATGCGGTGGTGTATTTTATCCGTTAAATGACAACACAAAACAGTATCTGTAGTTTTATTGTCACTATCAGTAACCCAATACAATTCTAGCTTAGGCGTGGTTTCCTAGGAGTATGTGCAAAATCAACCCAGCCCGAGTCATGATTGGCCTCATTTCTGACTTCTGCTTTCCAAAAAAGCTCAAGCTCCTTAATGTCTCACTGTGATTTCCAGTGTGTTCTGCAAAATTTGCTTTCTGTTTCTCTTCCTTCCCCAAAGCGAAAACATGAAGTTCCTGCTGAGGCTGTTTCTGATACCATAAAAGTTCCACAGCAAACAGGCGGCATTTTCATGACTGCTTGTGACACAGAACGACCCTTCGGGGCATCAGGGATGAAGTGCTGTGCAGGAGATGTTGTTGACAAAGCACTATTACAGTGTTTTATAGACTTGGTATTCAAATCCAAGATTTTTTGAGCTTGAGAAAGAACATGGCAGGAGTGAGAAAGTATTGATCCAAAAAGGGAACTTTCCTCTTCATTTATATACTTTCCTTCTAGCAAACCCCATGTTCATCAGGAACTTTTAAGATGTTTTTGAAACTTTGTTAATATATCTTGGCATGAATTGAATTTTTCATCTACGTCCTCAAGGCTTCACTGAATAGTAATTCTTAGGAGCCTTTTCTAGATGAAAAAACTTTGAGACTCTCGGTTCACATATCATGATCAGAACATGTTTAAGCTGCCCACGCCATCAAACAACGTGGTTCTCAATCGGGCATCCTATCCAATCAAAACCTCTCAATCGAGCCAATCAGTCCCTCTCACTGGTCCACCGACCTCCATTATTCAGAGAGAACAAATAAAAAAGCACCCACCCAGCAAATGCAAGCCCTTCTTATGACAGCCGGTGCGTCTGTGGGCGTGTGGAACAGAACCCAAAATGGAAGCACCCCTTCCTTTACCTATAAAGGATTAAAATCAATGGTACACCAAGTATAACGTATGTTCTCTTTTCGCACACAAAAACCTTTCTAAAAACCGTAGCAAACCTGGGTGCCACTGGCAGGGCTGCGGCACACATGAATTATAACATGTACACACACAGACCGCCACCAGCGGCACATATCTTTCTGCAAAAAGGGCAATACACACGTCGAAATCCCTAAAGAAGCATTTGAAGCGATCTATCATAACATGAAAAACTTTGAGACCTCTCTCTCGGTTACACATCTCATGACCATAACACTGTTTAAGCTGCCACAAGACCTCTTCAATGTTGTACCAAATTCGGGAGCAGTCCTTCATCTATCATTTACCTCTCAATCGAGCAATCAAGGCCTCTCACTGGTCACCGACCTCCCTTATCAGAGAGAAAATATTAAAAAAACACCCAACCGCAAAGCTGCCCTTCTTATGACAGCCCGTGAGAGTGGGCGGGGACAGAGAACCCAAAATGGAAGCACCCCTTCCTTTCCATAACGGTTAAAATCAATGTACACCAAGTATAACGAAAGTTCTCTGCACAACAAAAAAACTATTTCTGAAGAAAACGTATGCTAACCTGGGTGGCCCACTGGCAGGGCTGCGGCACACAATGTAAATTATACATGTACAACACACAGACCCGCCACCAACGGCACATTGTCTGCTAAAAGGTCAATACACACGTCGAAATCCCTGAAAGAAGCATTTATCTATCTATCAAACAGTGAAAATCAACTTTGAGAATCTCGGTTCACTCATATCATGATCAAACATGTTAAGCTGCCCCACGACTTCAACGTGTCTCGAAACGGGCAGTCCCTACCAATCTTTACCTACTCAATCGACGCCAAACAGGCCTACTCACTCCGTTGGTCATCTCGACTCCAATTATTACACAGAGAAAAAATAAAAAACACCCAACCTGCCAAAGCTACTGCCACTTCTATTATGACAGCCTGTGCAGAGTGGGCGGGGTCAAAAACCCACAAATTGGAAGCACCCCCTGTCCTATTCCATATAGGTTAAAATCAATGTACACCAAGAATAACGTATGTTTCCTGCACTACAAAAACATTTCTGAAAAAACGTATGCCAAACCTGGGTGCCACTGGCAGGTGCAGCGGCACACATGTTTTGAGAGGTAAACGATAAGGATAGGAACTGCCCGATTTGAGACCACGTTTAAGGTCGTGGGCACTAAACATGTTCGATGCATGAATATGTTAACCGAGAGTCTCAAAGTTTTTTCATGTATGATAGATAGCATAAATGCTTCTTTAGGGATTTCGACGTAAAAATTTCACACTACAGTGATATCGGCCATTTAAGTCGTAGCATGCTATGCTAATTTTTCTAATTTAATGAAACAAACAAAAGCCAACAGCAGTGGAGGGTATACACCATCAACAGGTGTCAATGTCTCAATAACATGTCATGTGACCTTGAGCATTAATTGCAGCTTGACAATGGCGTCTCATGCTATTCACAAGTCGCGTTATTGACTGCTGAGGCATGGCACCCACTCTACCTGAAGGACGCCCCTCAGGTCATTGAGGTTCAGAGTTAAGAGTTTCTACACAGTGACTCAGTTGATCCCACTGTTTTTCTAAGGGGTTTAGATGTGGAGAAAGTGCAGCCACTCTGAGGTACTTTAGGCAGCTTTCCACACAGCGCCGTTTTTTGTGAGTGGCAGTTTTAACTGAGCTCCAGTTAAAATGCCTTTATTACCTAGCAAGCTTCTTATCCACAGTTGTCCCAATTGGTTCAGGCAAAGGTGTTTTCAAGACAATTAATCAATACTGTGTTTGAAGTCTTGGTGTATTATGAAACACACTTTTTTATTACTCACTTTCCAACCATTTTAGTTAAGTGCAAATAGCTTGCTGGTAATGCAGGCAGTAAATTGGAGTTCAGTTAAAACTGCACCAAAACTGCACTGTGTGAAAGCATCCTTAGAGATCAGCAAGTTGTGTAAAAAGTACTGTTGTACATGTGCATTCTAAAGGTATGTGATGGTCTCATTTAGTTCATTTAAAAAAAAATGTGTACAAATTTTAACCAAAAGCCAAATATCCCTAACTTTTTGTGAGTAGTGTATATGGGTTTTATTGCCTTTAACATCTCAAAGGTGTTAATGAAAGTAGGAAGCCAACTGTGGAGCACAACAATTGCTACATGATATTGATATTCGCCGTGAAATAATTTACATATGTGATCAGCATCTGCTAGCTTTTTTCCTCAGGCTGACAAATTCCTGCAGTATGTGGAATAATATGCTAATGCTGATGGCCAGGCAGCAATTTAAAAAGTGAGGGTGTGCATCCTAAACCTCTATCACTAGCACACTGGCATCTTTAGGGGACCAGGACACTGATAGCTTTCAATCACCGATGTCATATAATTTAAGAAATGCATACATCATCCATAAGCGCTTCACTGTATTGGTATTCGGGCTGGGGTCATCCCATAGGTCCCGACTGTATGACCTTCATGCTGTGCCCACATGCCTCTCCTTTTTATTTCTCAGTATGCTATTAGCATTTACCATTTTTTCCATTGTCTTAAAGGGAACTTATCACACTGAGCCTGCTATCCGATCTGCGAGCACCATGTTAAAGAGCAGGAGGAGCTGAGCAGACTGATGGATAGTTTTGTAGGGAAAGATTCAGTAAAATTTGTAGTTCAATCATTTAAGATCTTCTCTGGTTTATTTATTGCTTAGCGTTCCAGAGGGGCGTTTTTATCTGGTAATTGACACCTGGCCCTAGTAATGAACAGAAATTGATGCTGTCAATTCACTGAATAAAACCCCGCGCCCTGGACTCCTTAACTAAAAATAAGCAGAAATTTAAATGACTGACTTACAAGTTTTACAGAATCTTTCCCTACAAAGTGATATATTAGTCTGCTCAGCTTCTACTGCTTTATATAACAAGGTGTTTGCACATTAGATAGCATGTTCAGTGTGACAGGTTCCCTTTCACTACAACTTCTAGCAATACGGGTATCCGCACATCTATTCATCTATTAAATATATGGGCATGCGTCCTAGCTTCATTTTTAATGCAGTGTCTCACCTTAAAGGGCATGTATCGCTTCCTTACTTCGGCTGATTCACTCTTCTCTTAGCTTTCCAGCTCTGTGAATGCAGGGGCGTTTCTTCCCCTCCCAGCTGGATGACATCATCCCCCCTTCACTGCTGGCCTGAGACTCCCCCTCCCCTCCCCTCTGAGTCCACATATCACTGTGTCTCTCCCTATCAGTCTTATTTTATAAGAGCTGTATACATACCACAGGCTGCATTCAATCTAATCTGAGCACTGATCTCTCACAGCTGGAGATGTATTACAGCTTTCTAAGAACGGCACAGCTCTGCGTGTATGCAGGAGAGTTAGGCACAGGGTCAAAACTGTCATGTTTTCTCATTGTACAATCTGCTGCAGTCTGTTTCTGCTAGGTGTGGAGACAGAAAAATGCTACGGCCCCTAACTCTGAGTCATTCTGTACAGCCAGTGAATCGACCCAGGGGCTGTACAGAATGTAAATGAGCTCTCAGCTAGTGAAATGCAAGGAGGAGGGATTAGACCCACAAATGGATATCAGTGTAAACAAAACACAAGATAAGGGACACTGTGAGAACAAGGCAGCTTTGCTAATGACATCCAATTGCAAAGTTGCTTGTTTTCACTGTCCCCTTATTCTGAAGACCATTTAATGAAACGATAACACCCCTTTAATGGGGTTGTCCAGTTCTTTTTATTAATACATTTAGGATGATGCTGCTGGGATAAAATGAAAATCTCATATTCACCTTTCCCCTTCGTTCCAGCGCTGTCTGCCATGTCCACCATTCTTCTGTTTACTTCCTGCTCCCAGGGATCGAGTCACTGACAGTGTCACATGCCATTTCCTGACATCATTAAGAAGTGAACGGCTCCAAATAGTGATGTCAGGCAATGGAACATGACCGCTGCAGAGTTGTCAATCCGACCGCTGGGAGCAGGAAATAAAGAGGAGCAGGGGAGATGGCGGACAGTGGCAGCATCATCCCAAATTATTAAAAGATAAGAAATGGACAACCCCTTTAAATTTTGCTTGCTCATACACTTTGTTTGGTATTGATTTTTTTTTGTCATACTTAATAACTGGTTGTTAAAGGCTTGTTTTGTGAAATCTAAATCAGACTTAATTGATGTTCCTTACCCTATTTCCCTTTCCCCACAAAATAAGAATAAGGGCATGTACTCACAACATAGAGCAAATACCGGTCAGATTATCTGACCGGAATTTGCTCTGTTTTTCTGGCCGTGCACACAGCCGCAGGGGGGGCGGCTTTTCTCCTCTGTTTGCGGAGAAAAGCCCTCGCCTTGAGATGTTCATATTCCGCCCGAAAACCGTCTGTAAACCATCCAAAAACCCTTGCCGTGGGGACAAGCCCTAAGAGATGTCCTATTAAAGGTGTGTTTTCACTATGTTGTTTCACGGAGCCTCTTCTTCACAGCTAGCATCAGGCTCACGTTTACTATTCAGACTGTGGGTGGTTCTACAGCAGTGATTGGCATATCAGCTCTGCTATTTCTAGCTGATCCTGTAGAGAGACATTGATATTGGAAGGGTGTGAGCAGTAAGCTAGAAGGCTACAGAGCTCTAAAGGGTTAAACTTTGTCAATAACATAAATAAACAAGTGTCTGTACTACTGATAAGGCACAAGGAGTCACCATGGTTCCATGGGGCTGCGGGAGCAATACCAGCAGATATAGATGGTTGGTAGCCTTGTGTACACAAGCAAGATATAAGATCTTCTCTATCTCCTAAACAAAGCGAAACCAGAACAGCAATGTATTTTGCAATAGTCTTTATTTACCTCTACCTACATGTGTAATGCTGTAATGCTAATCATTATGGTGAGAAACCACCTTTAAGCTATCAGGTGCTATAGACTGCCTTATCCAAGAGCAGGATATAAAAGAGGGAGAGGAGCTGAGCTTTGGGATGTATTGGTTTATGTGATTTGATGCTGAGTTTCTGTGTAAAAAGCAGAGAACAATGTAAAAGTAAAACTGAAAGTACTGCTTACCCCGCCCATATGCAGTGATTGACAGTTTGTGCTTGGATTAGGGTCCTATTAAAGGGCTTTTACATTTCTCTAGCACAGTTTAGCCATTGTGATAGTATTCCAGCTATAGGTGGTGTCACTAGTTGCTCCTGTTTAATTTGCAGGCTGCATTATTATAACTACTTACAAAATGGCTTCTGTCCTTATAGAAAGGTGACACACTGTTTTTAAATGCAATATTTGTAGGGCCTATCATGTATTTTTGTTCCAAAAATGAAATGTGTACCTGCGTATAACAGACCAATCATGTCAGAAGTGGACTGCAGCTGGTCTATTATTATGCCGTATACACTTGAGCACCTTTTTGAGGGTACACTCATTGCAGAGAGCATTAATGTAATGTGAATAGGGCCTAGGCAAGCATCTAATTGATTGCCATACTCAGCAGCACATAATGGGTGCACATATCAGCTTGTAGGTAAAATATTATTATGTGTTCTGTTATTTTTTCCTCTTGATTTCTGTATGTTTATACTCTCTGGTAAAAGGAGAAATGGTTATTGATGAGCCGGCTCCTCCAGGATACTTGAATGCATTATGAGATTCACACACAGAATGATGCTTAATGTGAGGTTTATGAGCAAGAAAATGATAAATCATTGATTCTGAAACTGGTTTCTTCTCCTCCAATTTGTCACACAGAAAATGCCTATCCAGAAAGATGTATCCAAATGACTGCGTATTATCTGCGTCTCAGTACGGAGCCATAATGACTGTGCCTGGCTTTCTCCTTTTCTTAAAATGCTGATCTTGTGGAATAGACATAGGGAATGTGGCATTAAACCCTGCCCCTAGTGGACTGCACAGCTCATTGCACACCATTTAGTTCACTTTTGTATTCATATCTCTGCAGGATTCGGAGGTTACATTTGTCAGCATTCCCTTATTGTTCAGTGTCGAGAGGAAGATTGTTCTGGTTATTTTCAATCCCTGAAGTGTGATATTTATACCAGGCCATACATTAGAAAAGAAATCTACAGTATACTATAACATTACATTATAGAAGCTGAGCTGAGCTCTTAAAGAGCACCTATCACCCCCACACAAACAAACAAAAATTGCTAGTAGATTAAATTATAAGACTTTTCTCAAATACATGTCATTAGCAATGCAGGGGAACAGGTTGTACTTTCACTTTGTAGGAGAATCTTATCATGTTGTGGGCGATACCAATTGTGTAGGGGGAGCTGAGGACATAGCTGCTTGTACATGGTAATCAGAGCTTCTCACTACATACAGTATAACAGGCACAGCACATGGAAGACATAGTGTGACAGAGTTTACCTGTTGCTTCAGCCTCCTCATCCATAGAATACAGTCATCTATATCACACTGCTGCTGGTGTGCACATGATGTAGATCAGGCATCCTCAAACTGCGTCCCTCCAGCTGCTGGGAAACTACAACTCCCATCATTCTTACTGTTATAGATTATATAAATGCATGATGGGAGTTGTAGTTTCCCAACAGCTGGAGGGCCACAGTTTTAGGATGCCTGATGTAGATTTACAGGGCTCCCCCCTGCACAGTGGGCTCTCCCAGCTCAGAAGCAGGAGATTTGATACAACTGTCAACATAGTGATACATCAAGCTGTCATGGACCAACTTGACCCTATTTCAGAGCTGTCTTAAAGGTACAGTGCTTTTTTAAAAACAGAATTACAGGTGAAATACTTTGATTTTCCTAATGAAGCATATTTGAGAGAGTGTTTGTATTTTAGTCTTCTGTTGCTTCATGAGTTTTCTCTGAAGGTGATAGGTCCTCTTTAAGGGTAAGTCTGTCAGTAAACCTGTTGATGGTTTCCATTACCTATCAGCAGACATATAAATGCAACACTGGATTGTAATCCAGATAATAACCGTGGATTAGTGCAAGATAAAAGAAACAACAATAGTCCAAATGAAATGGAGAAGTTTAATCAGCTCAATTGAATGAAGAGTAGTGGTCTCAGTGATACTCTAATCATCACCAGCTTTCGCAGAAATACAAAAAGTGGATTGACTAGTACCTTCATTAAAGGTGCAGCAATGTTCCAAAAAAATGCTGACACATTTTGGACTAGCCTCCTTAGTCATAGTGATCCAAAGCCAAAGTGAACATTCAATAAATAGTCCATGCAGGCTATAGGTCTCTGCAAGACAGAAATCACAAACATAAATTATTAAATCGTGAGGGTAATTGGATCTTGATCTTAAATACAATTCACCTACAGGTCTGAACTATTGCACTGATCTTCTCTTAAATTACTATGTTAAAATATTGCTTTGCATTGTTATGTTTGTGGGATGTTTGTGATGTGGGCAGAGCCTATGGACTCTATTTATTGAACGTTCACTTTGGCTTTGGATCGTGATGACTAAGGAGGCTAGTCTGAAATGCGTCAGCGTTTTCTTCTTCTTTTTTTTCACTTTGATGTATCCGCCATTATAATTTTGGACATGCTCTTAATTCTGAAATAAAAAGTTTGCTGCTTCTATCAAATATTTTTTAGAGAACGTACTGGTCAATCCACTTTTGACTTTCTACAGCTTTTGTTTATATTTGATCAAGGCCCCTAAATACTGCCCGGACTGTGCCCCTGACACAACATGTTGCTTCCTGGCGCTGATTAAAATCATCCCAAACATGTCTATCGAGACAGTGGAATTAATTGCTGTTTACTGTCACAGATGTATAATTTTCAGAACTCTCCTCTTTGAATTGTTACCTCATTAAAACAAGTTTCTAGTTGAATTCATTATGAACTTTTTGTTCATTTCTCCAGAATGTGTTAGGAAATGCTCATTATAATTAATAAAGACCCCCCCCAATCTCTGCAGTGTTACAGTTGGGCTCTATGGTGTGTGACTAATGAGTCAGTTCAATACAATTCTTCCTGTCAGAAGGCTGACAGATCGGGTAAAAACACATCACGTTTCTTTGTTCGAGGACTTTACACCTGTGTGAAAATATTCTCGTGAAAGGTTAATAAATTGAAATATTTGTACAATATTTATGAACACATAAATACAAGCACTGCTAATGGAGGAGTTTCTGTGTCTATGATTTTCACTCTTCCATGCGTGATGAGTTCAAAATCTTTTCCAGGCTTGAGAAAGACTCACTTTCGGAGTCGAAACGTTGCACATTTTTTGTACTCTGAATTCCCAGAAACAACATTTATGTTGACACCATTCTTGGAGATTTTGCTTGGACTATTGGAGGTGAAGGTCTGGCTACCTTCCCTAGGGCGATTTGTTGCATAAGAATGTTGCATTTTGGGTGTTGAGGACTTTAGTGCTGTCCAAACCTGTTTTGTTACTACTTCTTTATAGCCTGTTCATCCAGTAGGGACCCCTTAGGTGTTGTCACATTAAAGAGGTTGTCCACCTCCTATAAAAAAAGCATAATAATATACTCCTGGGGCCCCAGTCAAATAAAATAACTAATACTCTTCTTCCTCCGGTTCCCCGGTTTTCTGTTGACATTCACTCACTACAGAACTGCTGTAGCCACATGCCACTAATTTATATCACTGTTCTGAAGTGATGAAATGTCAACAGGAGACTGGAGAGATGCGGTGCAGGGACCGGAGACTGGGGGACGGTGAGTATAAGTATTTTTTATTTTACTGAGGAACAAAGAGCTGTTAGTATGTAAGTGGACAACCCCTATTAAAGACTATATAAATAGAAGACCAGTCAGTCTTCCCGAAGTGTCTGTTCCCATAAGGACTTCTTTTCCCCAGAAAAAGCAATGACGTGTAATGCTTTTCCTCTTTAACTCCTCCTGGAAGTGTACAGATAAACTGACAACTGTTTGTTACCATTTCCCTTGTTGATAGGTCATAGTCTGACACTGTCCAATCAGTTTATTTCATTCATTTTTTTTAGAAATGTTTATTTCACACCTGTCAACAAATTTTATTAATCAAACAATGGTCTGTCCCCATTTGGGCTCACAATCTAAATTTCAGGTTCGCCCATGGGAGAAATGGAGTAATTGAAGGAGACCCATTCAAACATAGGGAAAGCATACAGACTCCTTGAAAATGTTGTCCTTACTTTCAACTCAGGACCCCAGCTTCACTTGGTAAGAATGGGTTCACATGGTGGATTTTCGCCATTGACGGTCAGCTCCGAAACAGAGTTGTTTCCCCATTGGAAATTCCTTGCTTGTAAGCGTGGAATTCCAGCAAGGAAATGACTCTGGATGTCAGAGGCAGATTTTCTCCCTCCTATACTTTAGTATTGTTGGTGTATAAAACACCCCAAAGCAATGACATGTCAATTCATTGTTGGCGCTTACAGTAAGTGGCAAAAAAAATTGGAAAATAAATTTTCCTTTTGGAAAGGGCACAGTGATTGTACATAAGGTATAATGTAAACTGGTTTACCGTCTGATTGGATGCTGATTTTTAAGACAGATTCAGGACTGAATACACCATCCAAATCCACCTGTGTGAACGTACCCTAACAGTGCTAACAACTGAGCCTCTGTGCTGATCATTAACAAGGGGAATAATTCTGGCAAACAACAATTCATGCAGTTCCAGGAAGAATAACAAAGTAATGGCACAAAGCAACATGGAAAATCTGACCTAGAATCGGTGCCTAAAATCGACCCCTTTCCATCTGAATAGTAAACACGACCTATAAGTGCTGTAGTGGTCTTCGCTCTGCTTATTGATGAGGATTAGGGTTTGTTCACGTGGCGTTTTTCAGATCCGTTTTTTGGACCCAAAATTGACCCAAAAAACGGATTTAACAATGTGCAGTATGATTTACATTAATTTCAATGTAAAACACGCATCTCTGTTCAGACGAGTGATCGCCGATGCGTGTTTACTTGCGTCTTTTCGATGCGTTTAAAGAATTGTCATGTCAATTCTACTTGCGTTTTACACAAGTGAAATCCCCATAGGAAACAATGGAGTGCGTTTTTGGAGTATTAAAAACGGATCCAAAAACGCAACACAATTTTGGGTACATGTTGGGTACGTTTTGGATGCACTTTTCGCATCCGAAAAATGCATTGGATTAAAATTTGAATGTCTGTGATTTGAAAGAAAATGGATCCGAAAAATGCATCCAAAAATGCATGCAAAACGTATCCAAAAATGCATTTGCAGATGCGTTTTTGGCTACGTTTCTTGGATGCAGTTTGGATGCAGTTTTCAATGCATTTTTCATGTAATAAAAAACGTATCCAAAAACGTATCCAACACGCCATGTGAACATACCCTTAGCCCATTTCATTCTCAGCTGACCGACATGAAATCCAAGGAGATTCTACTACAAATTCCACATCATCAATTGGACATGGATAGGGAATCTGACATGTGTTTCGTGTCGAGTTCTCCGTCCAAATCCATTGGACAAATAAGTGAAGGTGCGTTATAGTATTTAACATTAATTTTTTTTAATACACAATTTGTTAGAAGATCTGATAAATTATTATAAAAAATGAGAGATGCTCAGATGGGCACAGTAACCCGGACCTACGGCAAACATCTGATTTTGCAGGGGAGAAGATGAATGACCAATTATATGATATATGGATGGTCCGAGTCCACCAGAGCGAGAACCATTGCTTGTTAGCCACAGCCCCTGAGACCAGAGCTCTGGGACTGAATTGCAGCACACTATATATTATAATGCATGAGCATGTCCTGGGCTTGTTTCAATAAACTTTATTTATTCAGTCCTAGAGAACTCTATTACAGCATTGATGGGACTGGCAAGCTGGAATACACAGATTTCTACCTCTGTTATGTGCTCACTACTGTTATCCTCTCTTGGCGACAGGGATGGGAGTGAGATTATTCCCTGCCTTTGCCAGACTCCGCTCCATTGTTTTTCTAGATTTGATTGTTAAGAGGACCTGTTGGGGATTTCATGTCCAGCAACTTTTCAATCAAATATAGCGGAGAAAAAAAAAAGTCAAATCTGCCCAGACGGGCTTGATTGCACATGGTATAAGTGCACGGCGGGGGCCAGGCGCAGCCAGCACTAGGGAACGGCATGAGGCAGAACTGTATGGAAAACCTGTGATCACTGTGTTTATTGAAATGATGACTTCCATTTTCTGTGCCTCGCTTTGGGAAAGTATATATCCAGTCATATTCCCTACTCCCCTGTAGTCAGCAGCCGGAGGAGTAAATAAATAGGACGTTCGTATCCGTTCTGTAACCAGTTCATCATGTACTGTGCAGATCGCTGGTCAGCCACAAGACGCTTTTATACTGTGATATCTTACAGGGAAGCTTCATTTTTGAACATCATTTTCTGCTATAAATCTACACATCATGATTTTGCTTTGTCTTGTATTAACTTTATGAATCATAATGTCATCTCCAGTCACCTCCAGAGCTGCATTCAGAATTCTTCTGCCTGCCACTTGATGTAGTCACTATTGCACTATGCTAAAAGACACATCTGCACCAGTAGCGGAGCTGTCAAGTACAGTAGCCTTGTGCAAAGTGCATTGACACCATTCACATAGTCATATAAACAAACTAATTTATACCCATGGTCACCCTGGGTAACAGATTAACATCGCCACTTTAACCCCCTTTAACATGTAAGGTGTGGGTGCAGGTGTGCGGATGTAAAGCGGTTGCCAGGCCTACGGGTGGTGCTGGGAGGTGTAGTACGCTGGAGGAGAAGAAACTGCTGCTGGGGGTCTTGTTAGGTTTTACTCACTGGGTTTCCAAGAGAGAGAGTATCTCTCACACCTAGTGCATAATAGGTTTACACTCACACTTTGTATTTCAACCATGTTTCACAATAGTCCCTGAGTAATTGTTTTGCACCTGTTTACGAATAGACTTTTACAGTATATTATAACAAATGTTTATATATATCCCACCTATTCACTCTCTTCTCTTACTGGTATTGCGGCACAGTCCAGCATTTGCCGAGTACCTCTCTCACTTATTTCCCGTCAAAGTCTAGCTGTGGAAACATGCTGGCATCTGGCAAGTCTCTCTGCAGACTTAGGGCGTCATGTATGAAATCTGGCTCTGATAGACCAGTTCTAAATAGCTTTAAGGTAGTATAGACTACACCAGAATGTATGAACCTGTTCTTCTGCAATTCATACATACAGGCACAGTCTAGTGCCAATATGACAACTCAGGGTCAGGCACCAACTTTAACTTGGTCTGACTGTTCTAACTGTTCTGCGCCAAAGTCCTGGCGTCAAAGAATCAGAAATGTGTCTAATTCTATGAATGTGATGCGACGCCCCAAATCTTTGGCGCGCTAAAAAGTGTCTTCAGTGCATTACAAAGGCACTTATCACGCCAATGTTTGGAGTGTTCCTGTTCATATATTCTTTTTGGCTCAAAGGACACCAAAAAACTGGTTCAGCCCCGTTCATACATGTCGCCCTTAGTGTCTTGCTACCTGTCAGCCTGTCCTCCACCTCTTCCTCAGTGGCATTTCTTGGCTGGTGGTGTAACCTCTCCAGCTTTACTGCTGACAAGCTCACAGGTGACGCCCAAATTTAAAGTGGCATTTCCATGTCATTGATTAGCTTTAACTCCTTAACGACCGCGCACCGTCTATTGGCGTCAGCCGGTGCGGGTCGTTTTGGCGTCACTGCAGACATCGGAGTTTGCAGCAGCCGGCGCCGCAGCTGCGCTGGGATCGGGGCTGTACTACACAGCTCTGATCCCAGAGCATCTCCTGCAAGCACCGGGGAGCGGAGGCGGTGCGTCACAGCAGCGCAATCAAAGGGTTCCCCTGCTCTGTCGGGTGATCGGAACACCCGGTGACCCGACAGAGCCCAGGAAACGGCCACACAGTCAGTCCTGGGGACCTAGAGTGGCCCCAGAGCTGTCTGTGTATGAAGCCAGTGACCTGGACACACTGTGTGCTGTCCTAATCACTGCCTGTGTCAAACTGACACACATTAGAATGTTTTAGCATATATGAATATGCTAATACATTACTAAGTGTTTTAAAAAAAAAAAAAAAATTAACACAGTTCTCCCTTCATGGGATTAAAAAAAAAGTAAAAAAAAACATAAAAATTGTAAAAAAAAAATAATAATAATAATAATAAAATAAAAATAAATATTTAATAAAAAATAATTGTGCATAAATTACACACACAAAAAAAACTACACATATTAGGTATCCAAACGACCGTAATAACCTGTAGAATTAATCTAATAAGTTATTAATATGTGAAATGTGAATGGTGTAAAAATAATAAATAAATAAAATAAAATAAAAAATACTACAATTATTTATAACTGAACTTAAACTATTCCCCCATATAGTACAACTTGTCTCGAATAAAACGAGGCCTCATAAAACTGCATCATTGAAAAAATAAAAAAGTTACAACTGTTGAAAACGCAAGGAGGCAAAAACTAAAACAATTTTCTGGTCATTAACTACTTTTCAGGCGTTCGGTTTAAGGGGTTAAACATGAATGGAAAGGTAAACAAAAACTATTGCTAATTATATTCTGATTTTGCTTCCTTTTAGAGTTAGAGCAATTCTAATCTCCTGCTTATTTACAGAAGGTTTCCTAGGTTACCGACCACCTCTTTTTTTCTCTAAAAGCCCTGGTAGGAGTGTGACCTCCTCAATCCCTTCTGTGTCCTATCAGCAGCACAGGAGCTTGTTTATCTCTGTCACTGACAAATATTAACCTTCAGAGCTCTGTAACCTTGTAACTTGCTGTTAAAACTTCTCCATTACCAAGGTCTCTCTAACAGGCTCAGGTTGCAATAAAGTATCAGTCACTGCTGTAGAACCACCCATAGCCTGAACAAGAAGCTGGAGCATGAAGCTGACTGTGAATTGCAGGCTCTGTGAACCAGCCTAATGATAGCACCCCTTTAACTAGTATCTACCTACTTAACTCTTTAACCTATATAACAGAATTGAGCCTAAGATGGCAAACTCCCCTTCTCATTCTCAGGATCTCCTGGTATCTCTCTCTCCTCATAGGCTGCAGACCCCACATGCTGTAAGTACTAAAAGATATATTGTAGCCAAACTGATATTACCAACTACATTGCTTTCTGATTTTGCCTCCTTTCAGAGTTAGAGCAGTTCTTATCTCCTGCTTGTATACACAAGCTTCCCTAGGTTACCAACCACCTCTCTCTGCTCTCATTGCTCTTGCAGTCCTGGTCGGGATGGTGAGTTCACTCCCTGCTGTGCCTTATCAGCAGCCAGCACAGGAGCTTGTTTATCTGTTATTGACAAAAATTAAGGCTCCAAAATTTTCTGGTCTTGTGCACTGCTGTTTAAACCCTTCTGTTAACAATGTCCCGATAACAGGTTCAGCTAGTAATAGCAGAGCTGATATGCCAATCACTACTGTAGAATCACCCACAGCCTGAACAGGAAATGGGAGCCTGAGGCTGGATGTGAAGACCAGGCTCTGTGAAACAACATGCTGAGAATACCTCTTTAAAGCACTAGTGCACAATTTAAGGTACAACGTCATCGTCATTATTCGCTTTAAACATTACCCTTATTAAACATATCATGTATATACATTTCTATATATACTGGTTATGAACCAGACCTCTAGTAGGGTGGTCGCACACATACAAACATACAGACCTCTTTTATTATAGAATTGTCAGCTCTTCTCCATCTTAGAAGTTAGCAGCAGGGATTGTGTCCTGCTTAGCTGTGTCCTATGAAGTAAATACTGTGCTGTTTCCTTCCGCGTAGAGGTAAATAATGAATGAGTACATTGCCCCTAACCATCGGCTGGCTACCCCATTTTACCTGATTGCCTTTGTGATTTAAGTCGTTTTGTCATCCGTGATATTAATGAAGACCTTTTCCTGAGAAAAAAAATCTACAAGACGACTCGTGTTCATCCAGCTCCGCACAGAATTACTGACGTCTCTGAGCGATTTCTACAAGGGAATATTTGGGTTTGAAGGTCCAGCTTCATTTGTGAGGCAGAGAATATCTTGTATGAGAGCAGAGGAAATCATGGATGACTTGTGATGTGTTCTGACACAATGTGACATTCTGAGAAGCTCTATTACATTATATCCAGAACAGGCTCTGACATTTAATACAAAGCTCAGTGTGAACCTCTATGTTATCACCCGCTTATTGGAGAATTATTTCTACAGGTTGCTGCACTCGTTCCCTTGTTCTTTACTTACTTGAGATCTTGTGACCATTGGCGGGAGAGGAGGAAATATATATTCATCCCTGTTTGTATATAGGAACATTAAGATAAGTCATTATTTGCACACTTCAATTCTAATAGTTATACTCGAATACATATGGGGAAGTATCATAGTAGTTACATTCTTGTACATTGGAGGCAGAATTATAGTAGTTATATTCTTGAACATAGGGGGGCAGTCTTATAGTATTTACATTCTTGTACCAAGGGGACAGTATTATGGTAGTTATATACTTATACATAGGGGGAAGTATCATAGTATTTACATTCTTGTACATAGGGGACAGTATTATAGTAGTTATATTCTTGTACATAGGGGCAGTATTATAGTAATTATACTCTTATACATAGGGGGAAGTATCATAGTATTTACATTCTTGTACATTGGAGGCAGAATTATAGTAGTTATATTCTTGTACATAGGACGCAGTATTATAGTGGTTCTATTCTTGTACATAGGGGACAATATTAAAGTAATTATATTCTTGTACATAGGAGGCAGTATTATAGTAATTATATTCTTGTACATAGGAGGCAGTATTATAGTAGTTATATTCTTGTACATAGGAGGCAGTATTATAGTAGTTATATTCTTGTACATAGAGGCAGTATTATAGTAATTATATTCTTGTACATAGGGGCAGTATTATAGTAATTATATTCTTGTACATAGGAGGCAGTATTATAGTAATTATATTCTTGTACATAGGAGGCTGTATTATAGAAGTTATATTCTTGTACATAGGAAGCAGTATTTTAGTAGTTATATTCTTGTACATAGAGGCAGTATTATAGTAATTATATTCTTGTACATAGGAAGCAGTATTATAGTAGTTATATTCTTCTACATAGGAGGCAGTATTATAGTAGTTATATTCTTCTACATAGGAGGCAGTATTATAGTATTTATAATCTGATACATAGGAGGCAGTATTATAGTAGTTATATTCTTGTACATAGAGGGCAGTATTATAGTAGTTATATTCTTCTACATAGGAGGCAGTATTATAGTAGTTATATTCTTCTACATAGGAGGCAGTATTATAGTAGTTATATTCTTCTACATAGGAGGCAGTATTATAGTAGTTATATTCTTCTACATATGAGGTAGTATTATAGTATGGCATCAAACTGAAAAAGGATTATTCAGCTCAACTATATGGTGGGGAAGTTCAATGGAAGCACGGGGAAGGGTAAACCTCGTCCTTTAAATCAATCAGTAGAAAAACAAACACATGCGAGCAGGTGTGCACCAGCTTCCGGTCTGAGTGCGGTCCAACCGAGTTAAATATAGTAAAACATTGTTTTATTTAAAATCATTAAAAGTCCAAAAAATCACCTTTAACAGATGTGAGGGGGCAGACATTCAAGCTGACATTCGCTTAGTGATGTCCTCGCCACAGCCAAGTAGTTATTATAGTACTTATATTATTTTGTTTCAGAAATCAATCCTTAGTCATAGTATTCAGATCCCAGGTAACAACAGAAGGTTTGACTTTCACATAGTAGCCCTTAGTCATAGCTATGACTAAGAGGCATTATTACAGAATATTATAGTAGTTATATTCTTATACATAGGATCAGCATTATAGTAGTTATATTCTTATACATAGGATCAGCATTATAGTAGTTATATTCTTGTTCATAGCGGCATTATTTAAATCCTTATATTGTTGTACATAGAAGCTAGTATTATAATAGTTATATTTTTGTACATAGATGCTTCATTATATTAGTTGTATTGTACACGGGGCAGTATTATAGTCCTTATATTGCTGTATATTCTTGTACATAAGAGTATTATAGTAGTTTTAATTGTGTCCATACACTTTGTGCACAATTGTTAGGCAAGTTATATTTTTAAGGATTCATTTTTTTTATTAAACAGTGCTGTCGCTCAGTCCAAAATGTTAATAAACGTCAAGCCTGAATATTTAGGAAAGTAAAAGTGAGGTTTTGGCTTTCTTAGGAGACAATCTATGTGTGCATAGTTATTGGACAACTATTAGTGTACATAATCATTATGCAACTAAAAGGAAACTGAACATTTTTGCAAATCATTTGTTTATTTTCATTTGCTAGGCTAGGTTCACACGGCTTATTGCTGTCGTAATTGCGGGGACGGATTTCGCCCGCAATTACGGCGGCTGCCGTGTAGTGGCGGCGGGGAGGGGGGGTGGCTGCTCGCTGGCCCCATAGACATTCATTATCCACGGCGCGTATCCCGCCGGGATAATGTGCATGTCCATAGTTCTCTATGAGAACTGTGGAGTACCGTAATGACGGGGACGGATTTGCGCAGTATTTTGCAAATAAGCCGTATGGACATGGCCTTAAAGTGAGAATAAACAACTCAGAATGTACAAATAAATATTTCTGACATTCCCCAAATAATCAGTGGCTGATATAGCCACCTTAAGGCTTTGTTCACACGGATTATTCTGGGACGTATTTCAGCCCGTAATTTGTGGCGTACTGCGCGAATTACAGGTTGAAATCTGTCCCAGTCATTACGGTAATCCACAGTTCTCATAGAGAACTATGGATTACGTCTCCTCTCCCTGCTCGCACAATACGCCAAGCGGGGAGAGAAGTGACATGTCATTTATTCACGGCGTATACGGCGCCGCTCCCGCCCCCGTACACACTGCGTAATTGCGGGGCGAAATACGTCCCGCAATTAAGCCGTGTGAACATAGCGTTATTTTCAATGACAGTCATAAGCCATTCATCCATGGAGTCTGTCAGTTTCTTATTATGTCAACAACTTTTTGTGCAATGGCAGCCACAGCCTCCCAGACACTGCTGGTGTACAATTTTCTTCCTTTGTAAATCTCATGTTTAAGTAGGGCCCACAAGTTCTCCATAGGGTTCCAGGGATGGTGGAGGCCTTGTCATTATTCTTTCAACAAGGCCTTTACTGGCTAACCACACAGTAGAGCACTTCGATGCTTGTGAGGCAGCATTGTCCTGCATAAAAGTTATGGTTCTCTTGAAAGATCAACACCTACAAATAACCAAATATCTCTCAGATAGGGCCAGCCTAAAATAGATTAGCTGCAACTTCCACACATAAGGAACTACAACAACAATTAAGGAAGTCACATAAACCAAAAATATCATAAAACTTCACTTTTAATAGTAAATATAAAAAATTCCAATGATAAAAAAAACCCTAGATCAACCCTATTACACCCCTATCAAGGACTACCTAAACCCTACCTATTAATAGATAATGGAATACCTGCCCTTATAACTCCACCAGGAACCTAGTTCTGGATGACATACTCTATGTATGCCCCACTCCACTCAAAATATGAAAGGGCTATTAGATAATAGAGCAATCCAATCTTGGTATAACTATTCATATAAACAGTCACTAAAACTAAAATGTGGAGAAAACAGAACTCATCATCTTTCCACCATCCAACTCTACCCCTGCCCCTGATCTCTCTATTACAGTCAACGGCTCTACACTTTCACCGGTCCCACAAGTCCGCTGTCTTGGAGTAATCCTAGACTCTGCTTTATCTTTCAAACCACACATCCAAACCCTCACCTCTGCCTGCCGCCTCCACCTGAAAAACATCTCTCGCATCCGCTCGTTCCTCGGCTATGACACTACAAAAATGCTGGTCCATGCCCTTGTCATCTCCCGCCTAGACTACTGCAACATCCTTCTCAGTGGCCTCCCAGCTAGCACCCTCGCTCCCCTCCAATCCATCCTTAACTCTGCTGCCCGTCTTATCCACCTCTCTCCTTGCTACTCCTCTGCCTCTCCCCTCTGCCAATCCCTTCACTGGCTTCCCATTGCCCAGCGAATTCATTTCAAGCTACTAACCATGACCTACAAGGCTCTCCATGACCTCTCCCCTCCATACATCTCTGCCCTAATTTCCAAATATCTCCCCCACGCACTCTCCGCTCCTCACAGGACCTTCTCCTCTGCTCTCCCCTTATCAGCTCCTCACACAACCGTCTCCAAGACTTCTCCCGTGCTTCACCACACTCTGGAACTCTCTGCCCCAACACATCAGACTCTCCTCCACTTTCACCAGCTGTAAACACATTTCTTCAGGCTTGCCTATAACCTTCACTAAACTTGTCACTACTTCCTCCTCAGACATGTCTGACCCTCACCTCCTGTCTCTTTCCCCTCCTTGTAGATTGTAAGCCCTCGCGGGCAGGGTCCTCTCTCCCTCTGTCATGCCAATTGTCATTATCCCTTATCACAGTACATCCTTTGACTATGTAATGTATGTACCCCCTCGAATGTACCAGCGCCCTGGAATCAATGGCGCTTTAAATTAAATATTATAATAATATATATATATATATATATTATAATATACTTTATATTTAATAAATATATATATATATATATATACTATATAGTGTACTATTAATCATTATGCAATATAAAGTGAAACTGAACATTTTTGTATATGATGTGTGTGTGTGTGTGTGGGTGACATATATTTATATTTGGAGAGCAGATAATTAATGTACAAAGATGGATATCTATGTGTATATATGTCCCAATCACTTAATCCAACGCGTTTCACCTCGTGATATCACAATACCAGCCCATAGCAGTACCCAACCTCCACCTGCATCAAAGTGGAGGTCCGTTCCCATTTCTGATCCAGCAAAAGGCCCATCCATCTGGTTCATCCAGTGTCACTCTCATATCAACAGTCCTTAAAACCTTTAAAAATTCTTCAGATATTTCTTAGCCCAGTCTTATGTGTATTGACAGTTAATCCAGTATAGTCCCGTATTAGCACAAATATGGCAGTCTGCTATGGAGTATTTTCCAAACTCCCTCCATAGTCAACTTAATCAATATAGCAGGCCTTTTAATATTTATAGATACATTTCTCGTATTTATTAAAAAACCAAACATTTTAGTGCAAAATGGTAAAAATACTTGCAGTTAGTAGTTGCCATACGTTGTGAACATATAACCATAAACTGGTTGTAGACTATCCATGTAAGTCCAAAAGAGTCATGCAGCATCTACTGCTAGGAGTTACACTGAGAGGAGATAGAGTCCGGCCGGCGGTGGATTGCACGCCTGCTACGTTTCATGGGCCACCGCCCCCTTTGTCAGCATGTTGCCCCAGAGCCGTTTTAGCAGAACTGTGGGCCCCTGGGCATAGCACCGCAGTGGGCTCGGCCCACATACATGACATCACACTTCGCCATACCTCGAGACCCCCCCTCCCCCACAATCACTCCCATATGATCACGCCACTTATTTCTGGACACCTGCAGCCTACAAGACTATTTAGCAGGGCAGGGAGCTTCAGGCTCCCTTCTCCACCATGGTTTTTAACTGCTTGTACATCGTAAAAACATACAAACAGTTGAATAAGCAAAGCCAACTAAAGGATCCAGGGTATATTTCTTGTATTCCTGGGACATACATACACCACTTGGGGCCCATATACTTGTGGGGCCCCCGGGCAGCTGCCTAGTGTGCGCAATGGAAAAGATGGCCCTGTGTCGCCCTTTATTCTTGTACTTAGAATTATTGCTTAATTATGGTGGATATCCTACTTAGTGTTTGATATGTGATAGCTACTGTACTTTTATGAATCAGATTTTCCTTCTTGTGAAACAACCTCTAAGTTCCACAAGCAATGTTTCGCTGTCACAAAAGTAAACCTCTTGGTGTTGTCAATTTATAGTTTTGTCTCCTCTGCAGCATCTTTGATATATATCACCTTCCCTGCTCCTTGACCTAATCCTTATCAATGCAAATCTGGCCATGCATTCAATATGTTGTGACCTTGTGTTATATTGCCACATATAAAATGAATAAGGCTATATATAATCTGTCATTGTGAAAATGTGTGTGGGTGACAACCCTGATCTGTGCATTTTGTTGTAAGGTTGGAGATTGGCTGCTGCATGTCATATATTGAGACAATGTAGTAGTATTATCAGAGACGTGACATATAGGCTCGTATTTATGTACAGTAAATGAACAAGCAGCACAGGACATAATCGGCGCGGCAGCACATCAATAACGGTGGCGTTTTTCTGTGTCACAGTCTCAGACTCTTATTTTCAGACCGTGCAATAAGCAGATAGCATCTTACAACCTTTGTGATGAGGCTGTTTAGCTGCTTATTACAAGCACAAAACAGAAACTCCTTATAAAATCAGAGGCTATTTTTGGAGAACCGCTGCAGGGAAGAGCAGTTTGTATGTGAAGTAATATTGTATTGCTAATCAATGGGTTAAAGAACAAAAACTCTTATCCCCTCCCTGGAAAAACTGGAATTAAAGGAATTGTCCAGCAGAAGAAAATCAATCAGAAATGGGACCAGGGTGGGGAAAAATAGTGATACTTACCTCTCAGTCACCCATCTTTTAAGGATTAATTTTTTTTTTATTAAACAGTGCTGTCGCTCAGTCCAAAATGTTAATAAACTTCAAGCCTGAATATTTAAGAAAGTAAAAGGGAGGTTTGTTTTTCACTGCCACTCCAAACCCATCTCCCCCCACCAGAACAGATACTAGTCGTCACTTCTCCTACCGACACACAGGAGAAGCTTGAGTTTTGTTGAAAGTGAATGGAGTGTCAGTGGAAGACAACTAATTTTCCTTCTACAGAGGACTGGATTGAGGAGGTGGCATCTAACAATCGCATGAAAGAATTGCACATATTACCATACCTCCCAAGTGTCCCTATTTTTAACCATTGTCCCTCTGTCCCTCTTAGTTCTATAAATGTCCCTTAGTTCTATTTGCATCAATAAACTCACTATCTTGCTTTAAAAAGTATCCGACTGCTTCCTCGCTGTATATTACATGACAACATACTTAATATTTTACCATTGGATACAATACAATCCTGAAAATGTGTCCCTTTTTAGCTATATAAAAAGTTGGCCTGTATGTGTTTGGGCGGGGTTAGAGGCGTGTCTTGGTGTGAGGTCATGTGTTTGGGCGTGGTTAGAGGCGTGGCCTGATGTGTCCCTCTTTGCAAACTCTAAAAGTTGGGAGGTATGATATTACAGAAGAATTAGATTGACTACTTAGTTAACTTACCAGTCCTCTTCCGAATTTCATGCTTTGACTACGCAACATGTCCTTTGAAATCTTAGGGGGCCCCTTCGCTATTCCCATACAAAGTTGTTGCACTGTCCAGTGAGATGGATTAGCATACTAGCTATGCAGTAACCAGGTTTCCTGATATCCTCTGATAATGTCACAGAACTTTTCTTTTTTCTCCCACCCCCTATTACTTTTCATTCTTTTTTTAGATTCAGAAGGCAAATGGCAACTGTATGATGATTTTATTATGAACAGTCATTTGCATTTTAAGCTTGTGAGCTATTTTTCTATTCATTTTTTGTGCACTTGCGTGAGATAGGTATGTTTGTTATATTCAACTAGACTATGATGAATCAATCTTACCCTCTACATTTGCACTCTGCACTGAGTTCTTGCACTATTTCTAAGAACATTGATGTTTATTCTATACTGTGTTTCTTATTTGATGTTAAAACTTATAGGGGTCTTCTCAACATGCGGGTACACAGACAGCTTCAGACTCACACTTCCTGGTTAGGCGGTGGGTGGTTCTATAGCCATGATTTTCATATCAGCTACTATTCCTGGCTATTCCCGTTACAGTGACATGAGTGCAGGAGATGTAAAATCTGTAATACACAAGGATAAAGAGCTCTAAGGAGTGAAAATGATCTGAAACAGAGCTTCGTTCCTAGATATCAGCAGGGAGTGACAACATCATGGACAGCAGCTTCCAGATAATCAGATAAGAAAGAGAAAAGACAAATGGTAGGCAACCAACAGAAACTTGTGTGCATTCAAAAGCGATAAAATCTCTCTGGTCTCCACAACAAAGCAGAATAAAAAATGTATTTGATCGTAGTCTTAATTTACCTTTCCCTACATGTTGATAGCTAATCATTGTAGTGAGAAAACCTCCTTTAATAATCATTTAATTAGGAAAAAATAGAAACTGAATGGAGCATGAGCTTCTGCTCTGTGATGGGACTAGAACGGATCCCCAGGGAGCTTCAGAGCAGCAGCTGCAGAGGACAGGTGGGTAAGTATCACTTTTGTACAAAAATGTTTTCCCCAATCCTGTCCCCATTTCTGATTAATTTTCTGTCGTTAGCCAACCCCTTTAAAGGGGTTTTCTCACCATGCTGTTTCACTGACTCACAAGCAGTTTTGCACTCACTCTGACTTCTCAGGCTGTGGGTGGTTCTACATCAGATTAGCTTCAACTTCTAGGGAGCCAGGTGAGCCCTTACCCTTATATCTAACTAGATGACAGTTAAAGCCAGCCTTTTCAGTCCTTTTGTTTACTAAAGCTAATCTAATTTGATCTAATTAGTTTCTTAGGATCTCAGCCCTACCCATGGGATAAGGTCACTCCCTGCTCTCTTAGCTAATCAGATAACAGATGTCTGGTATGCAGATAACCATAGAAACATGTGTGCACATAGACAGCTGATAAAATGTCTCTTATCTCATGTCTAAAGTAAAGTCTATTTACCAATGTATTTAGAAAAAGTCTTCATTTAACATTCCCTTTATGTTGAAAGCTAATCTTTGTAGTTAGAAAAACCCTATAATGCTATTCACAAGGCACCAGTAAACCATATGACCTGCATAGTTTGAATGTGCTTGTAGTACGTTAATAAGCCTGCCCATTATAACTTACTGTTCCTGGCACTGTTGGTCTCCATAGGAGCAAAGACATTCACCAGGATCCATTCTGCTGACAACACCTATTGCTAAGCAGCTACCATTCCATCATGGCAGCTATAAGTTGATATCTAACATGCCACATTTTGAGGCATGTCAATTCTTTTCAAGACGGACCCGAGCAGCGCTTTTGAAACACGCAGCGGCGATCTCTCATGTGAACGCCGCTGCATCTTCCTCATAGTGAGCAGTGATAAAGTCACTGCTAATTGTTAGATCCGTCTTGGGGTCCTATCTGTCGGTTCCCAAGACGGATCTACAAAGCGCTTGTAACACGGAGTGAAAACTCCAGGTGAACATGCCCATAGACTCCAATAGTTCATTTTCTGCGCTGCTCAGTCGCCTTTTGCAACATGTTTCAAAAAACACCCAGCAGAAAAAACAAGCAGAAAAAAGACATTCTGTGGGGACACCAGGATGTTTTTACTTTACAAGTCTATGGGAGCTGTTTTCAGTCGTTTTTGCAGCATTTTTAGAAAACGAAAAACGTTGAAAAAATTGTCATTTTTCTGTGCAGTGGAGCCATAGCCTAAGGCTATGTTCACACGGCTTAAAATGGGCCGTATTGAGGAAATCTCGGAAGTAATTAGGATTCTCCCATTAGGGAAAGCACCAGGACCCGATGGGTTCACTAATGATTTCTATAAAATTTTGAGAGAGGAGATAACACCTAATTTAAGAGAGGTCTTCAATAAAATTGTTACTGCGGAAGGGATGCTCCCCTCAGGTGAGGTAGCGTATATAAAGGTTCTACACAAGCCAGGGAAAGATGCCACCTCTCCAGCTTCCTACAGACCAATTTCCCTGATAAACCAGGACGTGAAAATATTATCAAAAGTGATGGCAAATAGATTGGCGCTAATTTTACCCAAACTTATAGGGGATCACCAAATGGGCTTTTTAAAGGGGAGGTCAGGGGTTAAACAACATTAGAATGGCCTGACTGCGCAGATAGCAGCGGAAAAAGATGGGGTCAAAACTAAAAGGCCAGCTTTATTGGCCTTAGATGCCGAAAAGGCTTTTGATAACGTGCATTGGGAGTGGCTTAATCTAGTGCTGGATAGGATGGGAATCTCTGGTATGTTTAGATCTTATTTGCGAGCGATGTATAGTGACCCTAAGGCCAGAATCAATACACCAGTATTCCTCTCAGAACCCTTTAAACTACAAAAGGGCACGAGACAAGGGGTGCCATTATCGCCACTTTTATTTAATATAGCATTGGAACCCCTCGCATTGCATCTCAGGGAAAAAAAGGATATACACAGGATAAAAATTGGGGGGATAGAAACAAAACTAGTTTTGCTTTGCAGATGACATGTTGCTAATAATGGAGGATCCTATTGGACAAATTAGTAAAGTCATGAAGGAATTAGATTCTTTTGGGTCACTTTTTCGGGTATAAAGTTAATAAAGACAAGTGTCAACTGTTGGGAATAGGTGAGGGTAGGAGAATTAAGGGAAAGGATTTAGGGAGTGGAGGTCGCAAAAACCCACATCACTTACCTAGGTATAAGATTGGATCAAAGTCGTCATCCCTGTATCACTTAAATTTTTTCACCAATCATAACTAAGATAAAGGAGGAATTAAGGAAGTGGAGTAATCTGCCATTGTCTTGCTGGGGTAGGATTCAGGTGATAAAAATTATAAGTTTTGCCAGATTGCTGTATCCGCTCCAGAACGTGCCGCTACTATTGAAACACAAGGACCTTATGGAGGTGAGGGGAGCGATTTCGAAATTTATTTGGAATAATAAAAGGCAAGGATTGCAATGGACAAATTAACAATGAAGAAAAGCCAAGGGGGGCCCAGCTCCTAATATCCGATTGTATAATGTGGCAGCAATGTGGCGGCACGTTCTGGACTGGTTCCATGGCACCAGCGTATTCTCGAATTCTCTGGTGGAGGCCCAGTTGGCTCGTCCGTGGGATTTGAGAGGCCTGTTACTCACACCTTACAAATACCAACCTGTGATCACGAAAGATAACGTGCTTTTCAGAGATACGTTAGCTACGTGGCGCATAGTGTGTAAGATGTTTGGGAGACCCATGCATGTAGCCAAATGGATGCCACTTTGGTCACTCCCAGAATTCATTCCGGGGAGGGAAAATAAATTTTTTGAGATTTGGAGGCAACGGGGCATCCTCACTCTGGGGGACGTACTGGAGGAAAGGGGAAAAGAATTTAAAAGCTGGGACCGGGTCCAACTGCAATTTGGTCTAAAAGCAAATCAGGTGTGGCAATACCTACAAGTCAAAAGTTTTGTCAGAAAGAAACTGGTTAATCTAGAGGGGTTGGAGGAGTCGGAAGAATTTTCGACCTTAATGAGAAGAAGCGACGGGTGTGCCACATTGTCTAAACTATACCACTACTTGATAACATGGGCCACGGGGGGTACGGCGGCGACTGCTTTTGCCAAGTGGGAAGCCGAATTGAATGATATGGAAATTGCAGATAAAATCCTCAAAGGTCTGGAAATGATCAGAAAAGCTACAGTAAGCGAGGTATGGAGAGAAACTCAGTTTAAAATTATTCACAGGGCAATCTATGCTTTTAATATCCCATTTGGCGAAAGCAGTAGTGGGGTGAATTACCTGGTGGCGTGCCCGAAGTGTAGGCTGCAGAAGGCAAACTTGATACATTGTCTATGGGAATGCCCAGGGATACAGGCCTTATGGGGGAAAGTGATAGAGTTCATAGAGAAAATTTGGGACTATAAGGTTCCAATGGACCCGCAGAGTTGTATATTCCAATATATAGTGCAGCCAAAGGTGAGGGCAGAAGATGAGGAAAGACTGATTAAAGCTAAAGGGGTGCATTTGACTCTGATGGCGACCAAACGCGTAATCCTCAAGCACTGGCTGAGCGTGGATACCCCAGGGGTAGAGGAAGTCAAACTAACTATGAGACAGTTGTTATTTCTGGAAAAGTTGGACGCTGAACGCAATAAAGAACAGAGGACAGGAGAATTCATAAAAAAGTGGAAGCATTTTATTTCAGGAGTCTGCAAAGAGCAGGAGATTTTGGAAATTATCTCTCCTTTCAAATATTCCTCTTACTTTTTGGCAGAGAAGCTGCGTGGGAGTTTAGGCAGGTTAGACATAGCAATTTAGGGGGGGGCGGAAGGTGTTGCACAACAGGTTGGAGGTTTGGTTAGAGTTATATCTATGTAATCTATATCAGATGAAGAATCTGGAAAAAAGAGAAAAATGTTATGGAGACCACAGAGTAGCACATCACATCACTGCTGAGTAGCTTGACTGTATTTTGCTTTGAAGACATTATATAACTTATACTTTTGAAAATATGTACTGTTCTTACTTTAAGTGACTTCTGTCAAGATGTGTGATTTCTGTGCTTTCCAAATAAAACATCGTTATAAAAAAAAAAAATGGGCCGTATTTCGGTCCGTAATTACGCGCCGAAGTGCGCATTACGGGCTGAAAACGGCCCATTCATTACGGTAATCCACAGTTCTCATAGAGATAATTGACATGTCACTTTCTAGCGGCGTATACGCGCCACTAGTAATGATTGTCTATGGGCCGACGAGTTGCCGGCCCCCCCCTCCCGCCCCCGGCCACATGGCGTAATTGCGGGACGTAATTACGTCCCGCAGTTAAGCCGTGTGAACCTAGTCTAAGACTACCGTATGTTGTTAACAAACTTGGTATATGCATCAGGAAAGCTCCCTGTGCATACGCCAAACATAACCATAGGCTCCCATTTACCAGACACAGATTTGATTTCCACCAAGTTATCTGTAAAAATGTATGCACACTATGCTTTCTTATGCAGAGCACCACCACAAAAAATACAGCGTTTATATATAGCAGTAATGTAATCTGAACATAGCCATATTTGCATCTGAATATGAATAAATCTGCCTAGTTCCTATTACACTGCATTCACATTAGCACCACAGCTTCCATTTACAAGAATCATAACAGCTATGAGAATCTGTTTTTAAATACATCCTGATGATTAAAATTAGATCCTATTGGCTTATTTCATGATCAGGCTTCTGTTGGAATTCCAGCATTTTTGTTGCTGTGGACTATGCTCTTCTTGCCGTAAAAGTGCCAGAACACCAGCCAGATCCCATTAAAAGTCAGTAGGCTTCATAAGGATTTCTTCAGATATGAATTTAGCATAGCTATCATTGCTATGTTATTAACTAAATCCTTTATAAGGTACAGCTCTATATATTCTCTGATCATCAAGCAAAGTACTTCCATAGGCTATGTTCACACGGCGTAATTGCGGGGCGTACAGTACGCCTCGTAATGACGCCGGGTGTTCAGGAGTCGCGTTGACACACGCATACTCCTGGTGCGGAGGGCCGGCAGCCCGCCGGCCACATTGAAATGCATTATTCGCAGCGCGTATTCGCCACAAGTAATTGACATGTCACTTATCTCCTTGCTCATACAATACGATCGTATTGTACGAGCGGGGAGAGGAAGCGTAATCCATAGCTCTCTATGAGAACTGTGGATTACCGTAATTTCGGCGCGCTTCTCGCTCGTATTAGAGCGCAAATAAGACGCGAAATGCGCGACGAAATTTGCCCGTGTGAACATACCCTTAAGCATATTCTAAACAAAGTATATATTAATGGCTTATCAGTTGTGATCAAAACCCTAGGAACCCCCTTGACTCCTGTATCTTACATGAGGTTTTTTTTGCCCAAGAAAAATTTGCCTCATGGTTTTCCATACAGTTTTTGTAGCATTTTTCATTGCAAAAAAAGTGTTTATTTGTAGATGCAGCTTTGTTTTTTTTTTCCTGTTGCATTTTTCTCCACTGCACAATTGTCAATATGAGGAAAATCATTACACTTTTTTGGTGCAGAAAAAAAATGGAGGTCTGTGGAGAGAAAAATCCTACAAACAAAAAAAAACAAAACACACCAATGCTGCGCTTTGACAAAAAAAATGGTACAAAGAAAAAGCAATATCTGTAGTATGTTTTATATTTACCTAATGCTGCAGTTTTTGAAAAAAAAAAGTCATGCATTTTTGCTTTGCAGTTCATTCAATTTCATTTAATGGGACTGAGCTGCAGACCCCTAGCAATCAAATTTTAGGGACCTATCTTAAAAATGGGAAAAAATTAAATAAATTAAAGCAAAATTGATCAACACCTCTAAACAAAACAAAAAAAGCTCTGACACGCCGTCATGGCTGTAATATAAATGGAAACATACTAAGCATACAACAGCACACTGCAAAAAAGAAGCATATGCGCACTTTGGGCGACATGTATGTGCTGGGCTGTTCCAGTAGTCTGGCTTCCTTTCAACCCAAAAATTGTCACAGTCCTGTACGCTCTATGTATGAGCAGGTGCACTCCAAAATTAGGTGCATTATGTAATGCACTTTGTAATGTGCCTTAGATCGGGGGTCGTGCTGGAGGCGTGTCACACTACAACCGTAGTATTCTACACATTTATGGCTTTGGTATGGCAAAACCAGGCGCATTACTGCTGGAACAGGTAGCCCATTTTAACAGTGGTTTACCTGAGTCAGAATTGTCGCTAAGTAGCTACAAAGCGCTAAATCTATGACTCGCAATAGAACAGGATCAAAGATTCAGGTGCATTCTACACTATTAATGCGCGCAATAAGATTGGCATCTGAGTGCTAAAAATCATACATGTCGATTGGAGTGTGTGGATTATTATACACTGCTGCTAGATCTGCTGGACATGTACATTGAGGGTCTTCGCGCACATTTTCATAGAATTGTGTGAGCCCATCCACTGCAGTGTAGTATAACTGGATCCTGCTTGCCCTGATCAGATTTTAGAGGCCTAAACCCAAGAGAGTTGAACCTATTTCATGTAGGGTCCCATCTGAAATGAGGTTGATTAGTCAGAGCAGATAGGCTCATACAATTTGATCAAAATGTGCACTAAGAACCTCAAATTTATTTATTTAGCAAATAGCACCCATACAATTTAAAATAAATCATATATTCAGTGTTCACATACATATGAGCATTTATAGTGGGCTGCTTTTCTGAAAATAGATCACCAATATTAACGTTACTGATCATTTTTATGGCGCTGACGGTTCTACATATAACTCGAGTTGTCCTGTAGCATGCTATTTTATAGGGCTAGAGAGTTTCCTCCATACATTCAACTCTGCAAGTAGGTTAAAAAAATCAGATTATCTATTAAATAAATAACTGAAATTGAAGGGGAATTGGCTTTGTACCAAGCGGTGCTTCTGAAATGTCTCTATTCAAAAAGTCATCACATTGGGATGTCATCAGCGGGATAAATCCCGAGCAGCCAAACAGGGCGACATCAGGATGAAAGATGGCGCCTAATAGCTGATTAAACACTAACTTTGTAACCTTGGCAAGTCAGACAAATGATATGTGATGGCGAGATACGCTGCGGCTCCTGATTTAATACTGCTTCTGTTTCATTTCCTACCTGTATCGGATTATTATTCACTAGAAATGTTTATTTTGAGGATTTCTTGCTTTGAATATGGATATAATGTGATTTAAATTGTAAAAAGATGTTCCCTGTAGGGATGTTAGTGCAGCAGGGCGCCTGTACGTTAGTGGGCAGTAGATATCAGCTTCATGCAAAAATATGTTTATATATTTTTGCACGGAATTAACAATAAATACAACACTATTCCATTAATCTGGCAATAATAGGACCTGACAGGCGTCACGTTATCAAATCTTCTGGGATCTTGGATGTCTCTAGGGTATAAAATTTACCTGTAGGTTTAAGATCCATCAGGATAAAATTCTCGACTTTGTGGGATTGGAGACCAGAGCAATCTTATAAATGATTACGTCTACTGCTTTGTGAGATTATAGATTATATTGTCAGGTTGGAGTTCTGGACTATTAGAATATGTGCATTAATCAATGTAAAATTTGAGGAATTTTGCTGTACATAAAATTGAAGAGATTTCTTAAAAGGGTTGTCCCCCTCATTATAACAGTTACAACAATTACAATTGTAGCAGCAAGTGTCAGGCAGCAGCTGCCAAGGCAAATAGAATCATGGGGTGCATTAAAAGGGGCATAGATGCACATGATGAGAACATTATTCTCCCATTATACTAGTCACTGGTTAAACCACACATGGAATATTGTGTACAGTTTTGGGGACCAGTTCACAGAAAAAACATTGTAGAGCTTGAACAGGTTCAAAGGCAGCACAAATAATACAAAGACTGAGTGGACTACAATACCCAGAAAGATTAGCAAGGTTAGGGTTAATTAGTTTACAGAACAGATGGCTTCGGGGGGACATAACAAATATGTTTACATCTATTAAAGGTCAATATAGAGATCTCTCCCAAAATGTATTTATACCCAGGGCTGTATCTAGAACATGGAGGCATCCTCTACGTCTTTAGTAAAGAAAGTGTCTACATAAACATAGAACGGGATTCTTTACTGTAAGATCAGTGAGACTGTGGAACTCTCTGCCAGAGGAACTTGTCATGGTGAATTCACTAACAGAGTTCAAAAAGGGTCTGGATGCATTTCTAGAGAGTAGTGTTATAAGGGTCGTTGATCCAGGGATTTATTCTGATTGCCAGATTGGAGTCGGGAAGGAATTTTTCCCCTAAAATGAGGACAATTGGCTTCTACCTCATAGGGGTTCCTCTGGATCAACACTGTAGCACTATTGGCTGAACTGGATGGATGTCTGTCTTTTTTCGGCCGTACAAACTATATAACGTCATTTAAGTATCTCCTGAGCTTTAAGTAAAATAAAAACAAACTCATACTCACCTTCCTCCAGTCTTCATTTCAATCTTCTGTTGACACGTCCTCACTACTGAACAGAGACCTCAATGCTGCAACCGATGATTGCCTGCAGCAGCCAAGTGCCACCAACTGACATCACTGTTTACCTCCGATCAGTGCAAGTTAGTGGCACTGCAAGCCAATCAGCAGCCACAGCGGAGAGGTCCCCGCTTGGAAGTGACGGTGTGTCAGTAGAAGATCATAGAGAAGACTAGAGGATGGTGAGTATGAGTTTTTTCTATCTTACTTGACAACCAGCCCCAATGATTTTTTAATGGAGTGGACCACCCTTCTAGTAATAAAGGTTATAAAATCGGAAAAGAACCTCACTTTTTAATTCCGGTTGTTCCAGCATCAGTGCACAAGCCTCAGCAGTCACATGCTGTATATCCAAGAAGAGACTGTTGTGGCCTACAGAGTAAAGGTGATAGGCTATGTTCACACAATGGATTTGGACACTGATTCTAGGGGTGGAATTCAGCGCTGAATCAGTCTCAGAATCAGCACCCAATTTGACAGTAAACTGACCCCCATTATGCCCTATGTAAAATCAGCATCATCGGAACAACGTCGCTGATTTTACTCGCTTATTTTCGGCGCTTACTGAAAACGTCAATGAAGAATTAACACATCAATTCTTTGAGGTGTTTTTCTTGCCACCCATTACTAGCTGCAGGGTCACATGAACAATAAATATGATGTCATCGGCCAGGACCACCAGTAGCAGCGGCAGCGCTGGAATGAGCGGGTGTAAAAGGTGAGTTTTTTCAATTATTTTATAAAACCTTAATACACACACCAACATTTTTTAAGAATGGAAACCCTTTAAATATTAACAGATAATTATCATTAACCCTTTATACCTGGGCAGATTGTCATACATTTTGATGTTTTGCAATTCTGCAGAAAACATTTTTTGGAGAGAACTTCTCTTCCTGTGCCAGTGGTCATGCCAGCAATATATCAGCTTTTATGTAGAAAATACATGTGATGGAGAAATTGTGCCATAAAATGTGGGTGCTCTACATCTTGGGCAGCAGATGGGCTGGCAGCGACTCCCATAGCTTATGTCCACTTCAGCTCTGTGTGAATGTGCTCATATGTAAATTATTTATTATGAGCCTCTATGACTCTGCATAGGGGATACCGTTATACCCAGGGCATAGGTTTCTGCGTTCTCTTAGGTCTTTGCAGCTCTGTCAGTCAGTTTTACCATTTGGCCTACTAAGATAGAAAGTACTCTTAGGCCAGGTTCACATCATCGACTGAGGTTCTGTTCTGAACCTGAGCAGGAGAAGGATACAGCACTGCAACGGGACGTCTGGCGTAAATAAAAGCTTCTTTATTGGAAACTCATTAAAACCGATAACATCCAAATTTTCAATGTAGAATCTGACGCGTTTTGGGACACTGCGGTCCCTTACTCATAGACAACTAAACAACACAATGTGTCTACTTATATATACACAATAATTCTAAAAACATCAAACACACCTGATGTCCGCAGTGCTCGTCGGCATCATAACTTCCGGTAGATCTCCTGTGAACTGCTGGGCCAGAAATGACGACCGGACCTGCGCAGATCTGCCTGTTGAGGCCGAAACTGGCAAAAATTCGCGCATGCGTATTGCGTTAGCCGGCGGCATCTGGAAATACCAGAGATGGCAACCAATCATGCGCAAGGCGTTCGTCAAAAACCCGGACCTGTCGCAGACATGCCTATACCATACTTTATCACACGGAGCACCATGCACAGATAGAGCAGCGCAGACCCAGGTGATACAAACTAAAATAGAAATAAACTTAAACTAAACCACATGAGAAACGATGAATCCTACATTCCAATTCATGTTATTAATAAACATATTTTGATTCTAATTGCTCGGTCTTAAGTATTAATCCTATTATATATTATTAGAATAAAGTATATGTGATTGTGGAATGATTGGTCTAATAAATTTCACCCAAGGAAATTGGATGAGCTAATGTGCTGCCCAAAAATATCGGCCAATTTTTCTTGAGCCTGCCTAATAATGGAACATAATTTCTTTCCTTGAATTTAGGCCTCTGGGTTGAGATGTATTAAGCATGAGTATCCAGTAGGCCTCACGATCATGAAGAAGATGTTTTAAATCCCCTCCCCTAGCGGGTTTTAAAATCCGATCTATACCTATGACCCGTAGGCTTCCACAGTCATTCCCATGAACCTCCCTAAAGTGCATTGACAAGCTCGACCGATTACGTGGGGAGTTAGTAGTTGTATCATTAAGATGCTCCAAGATACGTATTTTTAATTTTCGGGACATACTTCCTATATGGTGCACACTGCATGTCTTGCAAGTGGCTAGATAGACCACATAGCACGAGTTGCAATTAATATATTGCCTTATTGGGAATGTTTTAGTGCCTTCAGAATTTGAAAACGATCTTGTAGGATGTACATATTGACACGTACGGCAAGGATTGCCCCCGCATCTGTAGAGCCACAGAATTTTAGCCATGTAGGTGCCTTATCGCTTGATTTGATTAAATTGGGGGATAATAATGTCCCTAGCGTCTTGGGCTTTTTTGGCACAATCCTGTACCCAGGAGAGAGAATAGATTCCAAAGTTGAATCTTCTTCCAAAATTGGAAGATCCTTCGAAATAATGTTTTTGATATGATGAAATTGATGGCTGTGATCCAAGCTTAAAACCAAATGCTTGCTCCCCTTCTGTTTAGTGGTAGTTTTTGTAGATAAGAGTTCTTCTCGAGATCTATTCTCTACAATAGAATTGGCTCTTCTTAACACCCAATCTGGGTAGCCCCTGGATTTCAATCTACTATGTATTTGTTTGGATTCTTTTATGAAATCCTGAGCAGAGGAGCAATTGCATTTTGCCCTAATTGTCTCCCCTATTGGGATGGATTTGAGGGTACTCCTAGAATGAAAGCTACGGTGATGGAGGACAATATTTACGGATGTAGGCTTGCGATATGTTCTGGTATGCACAAATTCCCCCTCTCTGCCAACCAAAGTCAGGTCCAAAAAATTTATGGTGGTTGGATTAGTGCAAAAAGTGAAGGAAAAATTAAACAGGTTGTTATTCAAATACTCCATAAAGTCCGGTATGGCAGACACATCGCCGCCCCAGACCAAAAGGAGGTCGTCGATGTATCTGCCATACCAGACAAGAAAACCGGTAAAAGGATTGTCCAATGTGTAAATATACACCGCCTCCCACCATGCCATGACCAGGTTGGCCAGAGAGGGGGAAAATTTGGCCCCCATTGACACACCCCTGAGTTGTAAAAAACATGTACTGTCAAATTTAAAAAAATTATGTGTCATCAGGAATGTGGTAACATCGAGGACGAAAGAAATAAACTCATTGGAGTAATCACTGAAATTTTGCAGATGAAATTGTAACCCCAAGATGGCAACATGATATGGGATGGAGGTGTAAAGGGCCTCTACGTCACAGGCAATCCAACACATGTTGGACCTCCACGTAAGATTTGATAAACTATTGAGAACCTCCTTGAACCTCCTTGGTATCCTTTAAGTGCCCAGGTGTACGTAGGACCAATGGCTGTAATATCGTGTCTAACCACTGGCATAGCCTCTCAAGCAGTGACCCAATGCCCGACACAATCGGTCGCATTGGTGGGGAGCTTAAATTCTTGTGTATTTTAGGGAGCCCATACATTATGGGCGTGATTGGGCAATCTACAATCAAATAATCCAGGTCCCTCTGACTCAGTATCCCCAAAGAAAACCCCTCCATCAGAATACCAGATAATTCCTCCCTAAACTTGGCTGTGGGGTCATAAGACAATTTCAGGTAAACCTGGTCATCTGATAAAAGCTTTTGCATAGCTGCAATGTATTCCTTTTTGTTCATGATCACAACTGTGCCGCCCTTGTCTGCCATCTTAATAATTGTATTTTTATTTTTAGTTAGCTGCTCTACTGCATTACGTTGTTTATTTGACAGATTTGCAAATTTTCGACAGGGCGGAACAGTGTGATCTAGTGAACGTAAGTCCTTCTCCACCAAGTATTGGAAGCGATCCATTGCTGTTGTATGGGAGTTGACAGGATAGAAGTCCGGGTTGCTTGTTCTGAAATAAGGGACTTTGCTGGTTTGTTCAGAATGGATGGCATCTGAGTCCAACAATGATTCCAGGGATAACACCGACATCTGTTCCTGGACTAAGAGATTCTTATACCCGTTGTGGACTGGCTCTGTAGTAATATGTGCTTCTCCTTCATCATCTGAACTTATTTCATTATATGTCCAGAAGTGCCGCTTGACTGTTAAGAGACGGATAAATTTGTTGATGTCTTTCAACGTTGAAAATAGATCAAAATTCTGCTTGACTCCGAAATTCAAACCCAAGCTGAGAACTTGTTCTTGTACAGGAGTTAGTTCAACAGATGATAGATTTAGGACATCTACGGTTTTTTCTTCATCTGATCCAAGATTATCTGGCGGGTTTGCATCCTTTTGTCCACTCCTGTGCTTCCTACCTCCCCTTCTCTGTCGTTTTTTGACTTCCTCTGCTTTTTAGGAGTTTTGTAATATGAGGGGGCTGCATCATTGGTGCTTACGGACCCATTTCCTCCATCTGAGGATTCCGTTGGACTGTCGACTGAGTCAGAATCTACTGATCCAAAACTGACCCTTCGTCTACTGTTACGTGGGGTCCATCTTCTGGTTCTATTCTTCAGTATTGATTTGGGAATGCCAGAGTCCGATTTTCTACGGCCCCACTCATATACCTGGTCCTGCTGATAATCATGGAGATCCCGTTGGTATTTATTCCGTTTTGACTCCATGATAGATTCTTCCAGTGTGGTAATCCTCTCTTTCAACATCTGTAAAGAATCTTCAAACCCCTGTAATTTGTTGAATGCCTGCAACTCCACCTCTATGGCCTTGATATCCGCAGTAATTTGTGTCAATTTCGCCTCTTCATATTTAATGATTAATGACATCAAATTAATTGAACAAGTGGACAATATTTGATTCCATTGTACCACGAAATCTTGAGAAAATATGGTAGTCGGAATTTTCTTAATGCGGAGCCCGCGTGGAATCATGTTCTGTTCGACATAATTCTGCAGGGTCATGGAGTCCCACCAAATTTTCAGTTCCTGCGTTTGTAATTTCTCCAGATCATTAAGCTTGCAAGAGAAATCTGGGGGTTTTGGGACAGATTCATGCGATTTCTGAAACACCTTGGCTACTTTTTCAAGCCTGCTGGTAAGCTCAGACATGATTTTTCTATGTTAGACTTAAATCATTCCACGTGAGATGAATATATGGATGTTATCTATGCAATTATATGCATCAATAATTGTTGTTAAATGGCAGAGCACGGCAAAATATCTTGTAGGTAACAATGTGCAAAGAGAAAAAAGTTTGTATGCCAGCTCACCATGCCATATGAGAAGTCCCGTACGTGCACGTAAGGCGTCCAAGGTAGACGAGAAGCACAGGAGCAGGAGAAGGATACAGCACTGCTACGGGACGTCTGGCGTAAATAAAAGCTTCTTTATTGGAAACTCATTAAAACCGATAACATCCAAATTTTCAATGTAGAATCTGACGCGTTTCTGAACCTCCATCACAGAATCTGTCAAAAATTATTTTAAAGAAGCGTGCAGCATGCCATGGATTAAAGGTGATAGGCTACGTTCACACAATGGATTTGGACGCTGATTCTGAGAGCGGATTCAGCTCTGAATCAGCCTCAGAATCGGCGTCCAATTTGACAGTAATCAGACCTCCATTATACCCTATGTAAATTCATTCTCATCGGAACGAAGACGCTGATTTTACCCGCTTATTTTCAGCATTTACTGAAATAATTGATAATCATTCTTTTGGTAATATATAGATAAAAAAAATACACAAAAATAAACCGACAAAAAAAAAACCTAAAATCTAAGCCCTCACACTATAGCTACCTATCAAAAAAGTAGGATAATCGCCCCAATTATTGTTTTCTGGTTTGTTTATGTTCTATATGTCCTGTGGTTCCCTGTGTCCTATATTCAGTCCCTGATGATTCCTAGTATGAGTATAGGGGGCTAAAATGCGTTGATTTTGTCTATTGGCTATTTGGAGCATTGTCTGTTTATATTCTTGTATTATGCTTCTATATAGCGATATCTGAATATTTTTTCAGGGAGTTTCTTTGTTGTCGTCATTGTGATTGTATATTGGTACTTTATATAATTATTGTAGGGTTATATTAGGACCAGATAGTTTAGGTTCCTGAGTGGGAACGCCCTTATTGGGGCGATTATCCTACTTTTTTGATAGATAGCTATAGTGTGAGGGCTTAGGTTCCATGGTTATACTGCAAGCTGTGTTTTTTTGTCTTTGATTAACTTGTATAACCAGGTTTAAATATTATCATATGGGCATGCCTTTTTCCCACTTATCTGATTGAAGCTTTTGTGGGTTTTTTTCCATATCAATTCTTTAAAACATTTTCTGTGCCGCCTATTATTGGGTATAAGAGTCAGAAAATCTGCCTCAGACATTCAGTCACTTCCTTGTCTGGATTTCATGCTTCCAAGTGCGGAATTTCCGTCGAGGAAATGACCCTGATTCAGCGCTGACTATTTCAGTGCCGGAAAACGCAGTTTGAACGTACACATAGAGGTCCCTCCCCAGTACTCAAGGATTTGTGGGATGATTCCAGTAATTGATAAAATCTCATCAATTTCTGGGGGCCTGGTTTAACCCTTCCAGATGCTGACAATTATATAGCATCAGCACATTACTTAGATTTCAAGTGGTTACTGCGCTACATAGCGGCGACTCCACAGTACATAATCCTTAGCTGTATAAAAACTTCCATTGCTGCTGGCAGACCTCTGTGCATGTTATCTGCACAGGCAGAAGAAGATACTGTTGAAAGCACTTTACAGGGACTACTGAGGAGATAAGACTCTATCTCCTGCCTCTATTATGTAAGCTGCTTGTGCTTATCCCTATTTCCAGAACTTGCACATTGTTTCATTTTGAAGTCAAAGTTATACCTTCAGTACATATGAAGATATACAGACCTTACAGTTCCTATGGGGCCCTTTATAGAGAGGGAATCTTATGTGGTTGTCAAGTTTAGTAAAATTATGATTGAATAGGGGGGAAAAAAAAAAGTTATTCTTACCTTCTAGTCCTCTGCTGCTGCTGCTCTCAACCCTCCTGGGATCCGCTCCTCTTCACTTCTAGGTTCTCATCCTGCGAGGGAGCAGAAGGAATCATTTTTTTCTTTATTCCTATTTAAACGGGTGTTACCAATTTTGTTTATCAATGCAGCAAGTCATGAACTGACCACCTAAGAGATTGGGATGGGTAGTGCTTGAGGCCATCCTCCCTATTCATTTCTATGGGAGTTCCAAATATAGCTGAGCACACATTGATATGAATGGGGGAGAGCTGCCCATGCACAGCCCTCTTTCCATTCACAGAAGCTGTCTCGTAGCTCACTATGAGTCAACCTAAGAAAGGGATTTTGCCATGTGGCAAAACCAATTTAACTATAAATTTAGCAAACTGGATGACCCCTTTAACTTAGTTTAGTCTTCTCTCAAGCAACACAGAATTGGCAGAGCTATATTTGTAAAGGGGGTGGGAGTAGGTCGTATCACATCATAATTTCACCCACAACATAAAGGGTAGAGACACACAGAGCAGTTTAGGCATGGCTGTGAGACAGTCTAGAACCATTCCCCAAGTGGCTGGCTGATTTCACCCAAGGAAAGCTGTCAAAGGCCAGTAAGTCTTGGTGCCTCCTGTCCTAGGTTAGAGACAGGGTAAAAGGGTTTGTCTCACTGCAAGGATTGTTTTTTATGTTAAAGATCTTGCAAAAACAAGTCACTTTGCTATATATGTCCATTAACAGTGTCCTACCTATTCCTAGATATCCCCTCTTGTATGGGCTGCATCAGCTCCTCAGGTCGCTATAGCTACAGACCTGTCTGATCTCTCCTGATAGGCTGCCAGCACTGGTTGCTATAGCTACAGACCTGTTTGATCTCTCCTGATAGGCTGCCAGCACTGTTTGCTATAGCTACAGACCTGGCTTCTACTGCAGGTTAGTAGAAGCCAGTAAACACGCTCCTGAATTCAGAGTGAAACCAAGAAAACAGGACTGAGGTAAGATGAATCAATATAGTGAGACAACCCCTTTAAGCTGCATCACCCCACACCAGCAGGGGCCTCCTTTCTACCACTGCATGTGCCATTAACCGGTATGAATAGTGACCGATGCAGTACTGGTGCAGTAATGTAGTGTGGACGGTGCCTTAGCCCCTGGATTGCTGCTTTATCTGCAGCATCAGTCTCTTCTCCTCATCGGCATCATGCAATCTGAACGACATTCCCGGAATGAACTGTCCCCTTGTAGAGTTTTAATAAAGTCATTACACAGACAATAGGCAGGGAGACGGGACGTTCGGTAGATTAATCGTCCTGTTAAACTGTAAACACGGTCTCTCCTCAATCATTGTCACTTTTCTGCTGGCTGTAGGCTCTGGTGAGTCGCTACAAATGGACCCATGACAGATGCGTTAGGATCTATCATATCACAGTTAACTGCGTGATCACCTGGGTGTTCCTGGAGATGGGAGAGCAATGATTTATCTGCAGCAGCACTGTCAGGACAGACAGCTTTGTATCCTTGATCTTGGAAGGACTCCTGTAGAGTTTTTGGTGGTGGGGAAGGAGGTCTCATCTGCTATGATCTGTAGCCGAGTTGCTAACTATAGCAAACATTTCGCCAGTGAGCTGGTGTATCTAACCCTGTTATGTGTGATACTGTTTATTGAATGGGTGTATCCAAACCTGCCACGTCTTGTACAGCCTCAGAGAATCACACCGCACTACATCCCCCGCCATGTAATATTTCTGATGATAAATGAGTCTTTAATGTTTAGCAGAACTTTATTCGGTTTGCGCAGTTTCTTTATTTTCCCAGCGCGTTTCATTTCTCTATAATTTTGGTTTCTTAACCTCCGCTACCTGTCTATATATATCAGAGTTTTTTCTAGCATTTTCTTTTTAGTTTGTTTTCACAAGCTTTCATATTTGCATAAAAAAGAGCACAATGATGAATACGCTACAGCAAAGGATTCTGGGAAGTGACATGCAAATTGGAATCACTGATTGTGGAGCTGACAATAGACAATACCTGGAAGATGAATGGAAGACTCCGCTGCTTTGACTTGTTGTATAAACCATTGTTATCCCTGAATTAGTATGTGATATACAGAATGGATGTATGGCCTTACCCCTCACATGTATCAGGCAATAAGGAGAATAGAAGTATCTGCAGGAAAGATACAATAGACAATTTGTTTACTAATTAACACTCAGAACTTCAGGTTCCAGCATAAGCTGCCTACTAGATTGGCTATCCTGAGACTTTTAGTGCCACAGTAATGATCACAAGTTCATCATCTGATCATTCTGTACATCTCATGTCAGTCTTTTAAGGCGGACCTGTGGCCATTCCTCTTTTTCAGTAAATCCTTGTGTTCCCTGTGAAATAACAATTCTAGAGCATCTTCTCTTATAACTCTGTGTTGTGCTGTTCCTCTGTTATTCCTTCTAGAAATGTATTACTGAATCTGCCAGCTGGGTGTTAACAACTGTGGGTGTGTCCTAGCACAGTCTGACATTGTCCAATCAATGCTGGCAGAGTCAGTGTGTACTGGGACACACCCTTCTGAAAACTGGAATGGTAACACCCATCTGACGGATTCAGTAATACACTTCGAGAAGGAATAACTTAGGAACAGCACAACACAGAGTTATAAGAGAAGATGCTCCAGAATTGTTATTTCACAGAGAACATTTCACATTGGACCCACATGACAGGGATGGCCACAAGTCCTTTATAAGGTGTGCACTTGTTCCAGTTCAGAGAACTGCTACAGCAAAGAAGAAACTGTTCATATCCAGCATACTATATTGGTGTCTGATTTAAGTCCAGAGCTCTGTATAGCCAGACCAGTGTTAATGTAACAACACATAGAAATATACCTGAAATCTTAAACCCTAATCCATTGCTACATTTAACCTTATTCTATTTCAGTAGATAGACCTGTTGAGGCCCTGACAGTCCTACTGATTCTGAGAATGAAGGTGCCACAACACTGCTTTTAGCATGGCAATGCTACCGGACACCAGCTGTGCAGGGAGCTACAGTATGTATGATGTATGAAGGGAACACGGTACTAGAGCAGCGCTATGGCCCCTTAATTCTTGGGATAGGTGGGATGCCAGAGTTTGGACCACCAGCAATTATAAAGTGATGGCATGTTCTAGTGTGATGCCATTACTTCACAAGAAGAAATTGGTGCATAAGGGCAGCACATATTTATATGCCTGATTTGGTAAAAGGGATGTTATATAGGGGGTCTCGCTGCTGTTGTGTATACATGAGGAGTGTGCTATTTCTGGGCATGATAGCACTTGTTTTTGACTAGTCTTTCCCTCTGTAGACTCTCCCTTATTTTCAGTTGCTCCTGAGCTAGTGGGTACAGACTAGCAGTTATGTCTCCTATATAACACACACCTGCCTGCTCCTCCATATCTCTATAGCACATCCTCAGAAGCTGCAGCAGCTTGGAGAACACTATAGGCTATGTTCACACTATAGGCTATGTTCATATGATGTACTGCGGCGCGTACATCGTGTGTTTCAGAAGCTTGCGATAATACTCCCGCGGCGCAGGGGGGGGGGGCGTATTTGCCGCAAGTAATTGACTTATTCACTTATCTCCCCGCGCGTACAATACAATTGTATTGTTTGAGCGGGGAGAGGAGGCGTAATCCATAGTTCTCTATAAGAACTATGGATTACCGTAATTTTGTCACGCATCTTGCCCGTATTAGAGCGCTAACACCACAAAATGCGCGGCGAAATTACCCCGTGTGAACATACCCATAGAGCAGTACTGTACAGTGTAAGCTGTGAATCAAGCAGTGGGGTAAGATTTATACTTACTAGAGCTATCTCTGTGTGCCTTTCTCATTCTCTTTCTCTTTTGAGCCACATCCCCCTCCCGTCTTCAGAGACTTCTCAGGGCAGCGTGTAACCTAATCTCTGAGTCAGGTCACATCCAGTCTTATGAAGATAAGTATAAGGCTGTGTCTACACAGCTTAGTTAAAATACCTTTGGGAATCCGCATTTTTGGGTGTGGTTTTTGCATGAATAACCGTGGTCAGATTTAGAAATCCTTAGTAAAAATCTGTGCTGTGTAGACTAAAGCACGGATTTTCTATTGCAGTCTAAATAGCACTGGTTACAGTCGGATTTTTGGTTTATTCTGAATACCGAACCCGCGTAAATCCGATCAAAAACCTGTGCTGTGTAGACTAAAGCACGGATTTTCTATTGCAGTCTAAATAGCACTGGTTACAGTCGGATTTTTGGTTTATTCTGAATACCGAACCCGCGTAAATCCGATCAAAAACCTGTGCTGTGTAGACATAGCCTAAATGATAAATTTACGAGAGTAGGGGAGAAGAAAAGTAGCCTGCAAAGTAAAAAATGAAACATTGTTCTGTTAAGTTATATTACAATGTTTATATTCATTTATACTATTAATTTACACTAGGTTTGTTCAAGAGTTTAAGCACATAAATTGACTGTTTGCCATTGACTGTTTGTTACTGTCATTCAAGCACAGGCTTCCAAGCCCTCAATGCAAAATCTGTACTCCATACACCGTAGTACTAGTGTCCTTCTTGCCACATTAGGGGACGTTCACATGGATCATTTTTGCCGCACATAGACCCCCTCAACACCTTATGCTATCCACGGCGGAGTTTCAACGAGGAAATAACGCTGACTGCCCAAGGTGGATGTCTCTGCCTCTGTACTTAAAGGGGTTGTCTCACTACAAGGATTGTTTTTTATATTAAAGATCTTGCAAAAACAAGTCACTTTGCAATATGTGTCCATTAACAGTGTCCTACCTATTCTGAGGTATTCCCTCTTTTATGGGCTGCATCAGCTCCTCAGGTTGCTATAGCTACAGACCTGTTTGATCTATCCTGATAGGCTGCCAGCACTGGTTGCTATAGCTACAGACCTGGCTTGTACTGCAGCCTAGTGGAAGCCAGTAAACATGCCCCTTCAAAATGAAACCAAGAAAACAGGACTGAGGTGAAATGAATCAATGTAGTGAGACAACCCCTTTAAATATTAAAAAATACTCTTGTAAGATCAGCGTTGTCTGAATGACAACACTGATTTTACATGGCAGTCAGTGCACAGTGTCCTACAGGCATTTTGAATGCTTAGTTAGGGGGCGTATTGTGCACCCAATACACCCCCAAAATAAGCGTCCAAAAAACTCTCTGTGAACCTACCCTTAGTCTAAACCCCGGAAAATAATGGAGCAGGTGCATTTACAACATTGGCACTGCCCTAAAGTTACATTCTTGATCTAGGCACCATTTTGAGTATGTTTTTACTCAAGGCCAAAATTTTTCACTTTCCTAGGCCCCTGACTTCCCTTCAGCTGATGCACCTTAGTTGAGCTCATGTTTATAGCCTCCAATGTGGATCCGACACTATGACTTTAAAGGGGATGTATCAGTTCGGCTGTTCTCTTGAAGGTTGATGCTCTCACTTCCTGAAATCCAGGGGTGTTTCTTCCCCTCCCAGCTGGGTGTTTCTTAACTGAAGGGGATGATATCATCCCCTCTTCACTGTTCCTGCTGGCTCCAGTGTGTCCCCCCTCCACATATCACCTCTTATTTTGTAAGAGCGGTTTACATACCACAGGCCTGCATTCAGTCTAAACAATCTTCTATGAACTCAGCACTGATCTCTGGAGGTTTGCTACAGTTGAATCCATCCAGAGCACAGATCCGTCTCCCTTCATGTTTACATAAGGCATCGACGCACAATTTTGCTGTTTTCTGATTGTAGCAGTAGCTGCAGTGTCAATGAGGAGCAGTTAGCTGTATAGAGTGAAATTTTTGTGGGCCCCTTACACACAGGAGCATAAAGGCACCGTGGCACAATTCTGCTTTTTTCTGATTATAGAGACAGCTGCAGTGTCAATGAGGAGGCAGATGGCTGTATAGAGTGAAACTGTTGTCGGCCCCTAATTCTGAGTGAGAGGCAGAAATGCAAGCTCCGTGAATATAGCTGTCCAGGGGCCGAACAGAATGTAAATTATTAGAGCCCTCAGCTAATGAAATGCAAAGAGGTGGGATCTGACTATCTGACCAACACTGGAGAAGTTTTTTTGCAGAAAACAAAGATAAGGAATACTGTGAAAACAAGACAGCTTTGCTAATGACATCCAATTGCAAAGTTGTTTCTTTTCACTGTTCCCTTATTCTGAAGGCCATTTAATGAAATGATACAACCCCTTTAACATTAAGCCGCCGGGGCTCTTTAAGGACATATCAATGTATAATCAGGGGAGACTGATTTCCTCACTGATTAAATAAATTTTAGAGTTTAATATCGTTGTGACTCTCATTTGTGAACCTGTATGGAAATCCAGCGGTTTATTACAATGTTCTCCTTTTATGTAATGTAAAAGCTGTTGTCGGCAGATGGAGTGAGGAGCGAGCTGGCATTAAAGCGCTTTTTGTCTGTCACTTAGATTTAGCTACAGCGAGAGATTCATATTGATTGCAGCTTTGTCATTTATGACTCTTTACAGCTGGTCCGGACGTCTTGTAAAACAATGTCCCTGCAGTTCTGGAAGGGCAGGAGTTAATGAAAGGAAAACTAGTAATGGTCATGGTCTGGCTGAGCACGGTCTAAGGTAGTGATCGCTAATTAAATGAATGCTAGGTAATTGCAATGTACAGTGTATTGCTATTATGTGCTTGATTCTGATGCTTCGCTGATACAGCTCATTTAGTTTTATTTACATAAAATAGCAGGAAATGTGGATTAATTAAAACAGATCAGTTATGAGATGGCTCACTTTTCATGGGACCCTGCATCATGTGACCTTTCCTTTTTACAAAGTGGGAACCTAACACATGGATCTCTAGATGCTACTGACTTGCCATGTGGGCCCAAGAATAGGGGGAGGAGGCGCCAATGTATGCTCAGCATAAAGGGTGTGATTATTACCTGGCCAGGAAAAGCCCACGCCTCCTCATGGGTCAATGGCCTGACTTGGGGTGTATCGTGACGTTGTGCTCCCCCTAAAGGTGCACAAGGTCAGCCATATACAATTTCACCATTAACCCCTGTCCACACAGGCACAGGAAGACCCAGGGAGTGCGAGAGGATACTCCACTCACCCACAACCCTGAACAGCAGGGAGAGATCTGTTTGTCTGCACTGGTGAAACAGAACTCTGTCATCCCGGTAGACTGCCACCAGTTCCTCATTGGCTATAAGTCTGGTCCGTTACAGACTTATAGCAGGCCCGGAACGTGCATTGGGTAGCGATAATTTAGAGACCGAGAAAAACGAATACGTGAGATCGGTGATCACAACAACAGACCCACTCAGGATTAGAGTTTAAATATTTAATCGCTTTGTGAGCGAACTAGACACACAATACATACATAGAGGTATAACTATATAGATATTGGTTAGAGGTGCAAATAAGGATATGGTTACAAACAAAGAGGCAGCAAGATGTGTCTATTTACCTCAGGTTGGCATGGTGCTGGGCACACATGGGTGGGGGGTGAATGTGGCCTTGCTCCTGTGTGTGGATGCTCCTGGAGTGCTGGTGCAGGTACCCCCCCCCCCTCACCCAATAGAGACAACAACTGGGCCCACTTGGACTTCGACTTTACTGGGACATCCCACGTCTCACCCTCTGTCACACCCTCTCATACCCCTGGGACAGTCTGCACTCTCCTCCCTCTTGGCCATGCAGTTTTTGGCTCGGACACAAAATGGGTCATATCACGGCAGGGAATTGGGACAGAACCGAGCCAGTGATGCCAACAGACCGGGATGGGCCCAAGTTACGACTTGGTACCAAATACTGGCGTTCTGCTGTGTTCCTTTCCCAAGCCTTCCGTTTTTCCCTGCCCATGTGCCCTACAAACGCGGGAGTGACAGCTATGCATGTGGGAAGTTTAAAATTTAAAAATATGAAACTGGATGGACCTGTGATGCATGGTTCTTCTATAAATCCTTATGAAATATCGGCCCCGCTGAGACTGGAGCACCTCTTTTAGGCTGGGGTCTGGGAGCACGAGTCTGGGGAAAGTGCTAACGAAATCAACGGACAATCCTTTGATGCTACGACTCCCTGTATGGATTGAGAGCAGTCAGGCCTCGCATCTAAATTGTGGACATGTCTTTTGCCTTTTGCTGGCTTCTTCCATGATGTGTTGCACAGTGGGGGGCTTGGGTGACTTTTGCAATCCTGTAAACTGAGTGAATTTGAAGTTGGAGGGGGGGGGTGACTTTTGTCATCTTTTGTCTTTTTCCTCACATTACCTAACATAGGTCATTGTCCCCATTATGAGCTTGGGCAGCTCAGTGGTTGGCACTGTTACCTTGTAGCGCTGAGATCATGGGCTCAAATCCCAACAAGGAAAATATCTTCAAGGAGTTTGTATGTTCTCTCTGTGTTTGCATGGGGTTCTTCTTAATATTCTGGTTTCCCCCACACTCCAAAAAAACATAATCTAGAACTTGGACTGAGACCAATGTGAATAATGACCATCTATGCACAATGCTGTGAAATATAAGGCTATGTCTCCACTGCACACATTTTCGGGCGTTTTTCATTTTCTGAAACTGCTGAAAAAAACACTGAAAACAGGTCCTATAGACTTTAATAGCAAAAATGTTTTTTTCTTCTCATTTCTGCTCCCAGTTGTTTTTTGAAACATGTTGCAAAAAATGACAAAAAGGGCAGAAAATTTACTATTGAAGTCCATGTAAACTGCCAGACATTTTATGGTGTCTTTTTTGCAGAAATCCACAGCGATTAATGCTGTGCACATCTGCAAAAAAAACACACCAAAAGTGTACCAAAAAAAGCAAAACGCACCCAAAAAACGGTCATGTTTTGAGCTGTTTTTGACATGCAATTCTTTGCAAGACGGACCCAAGCGGCGCTTTTGAAACATGCAGCGGCGATCTCTCGTGTGAACTCCGCTGCATGTTCGTCATAGCAGTGATAAATTAACTGCTAATTGTTTAGATCCTTCTTGGGGTGCGCTCTGTAGGTCCACAAGATGGATCTACAAAGCGCTTGTAACAAGGAGTGAAAACTCCGTGTGAACAAGCACTAACAGCGTTATATAACATAAATAAACAGGTACAAGTCTAATTTAATAGAAAATGTGACCCTAGCAAGCTAGTCATGTGTACGCCTTTGCTGGCTCTCTTTGACTGAGATGTGGCAGCAGTACAGTATAACAGGGAGATATGAGGGACACAGTATATTTTTCGGGCAGTAGCATAGTATTACAGGGGGTATGAGGTACGGGTGTCTCTCTCTAACTCAGATATAGAATAAAAAGAAAAAAGGAGATGGCGCTCTATGTGAAAGTACGTCTGATGTATAATAAAAATCAAATAATTAAGGTGCTCACCTGGTGGTGTTGTGCGATCTAGTATAGAGGCACAACACTCATAAAAACCTGTTTGGCTTTATCATCAAAAGCCCCGGGGACAGAAGCCTCGTCGTCCTGGTCTCCAATGCCGGAAGGACATCAGAATGGTATTGCAATAAAACGGATAAAAAAGGGGACCGGGCGCTCGTCACTTGGAGTAAATCCACGTGGATACCACCAGGGATGAAATAAAAACACTTTATTCCAAATAAAACAATAAGAAGGTGGCCTTAATGCTTTAAGTAACTGTGCATAACGCGTTTCTAGCCCACGGCACTTCCTCAGATGCAAAAAGTGTTACATAGTATGAGCAAGTTGACAAGGTTTATATATTGAGTAACGTAACCTGTGGTAGGTGGAAGGAATAAACCTATCACCATTTTTATAATAAAACAATCAAAAGACCAATAGAAAAATTTAAAATTGGGGTATAAAGCTAAAAGCAGATCTCATTGGTAGAAGCAGGCGGAAGATTTAAATCAACCAATAAAGGGATGAGACACTCTATCCCATTTTGTCCTGTGGGTAAGAAATGACCAATCACAGGTGGTGTATAAACTACTGCTCTAATAGGTTAGTCCAAACGAGGGAAAATTTGAATTAGCCAATGGTAAGGCTCTCTAGATGTGTTGAGATTTTGAAAGAGAAAAAAAAAAGTGCCTTTTGATCTTAATTTTTGAACTTTTCTTTGGATCTTAAGTTACCTGTTATGATGCCTATAATCCCTAATTTAGAATCCATGTCTCAAGACACACTATCACAGTTTGAAAGAAATTTTACAAGATTTGTTATGTTAGATTCCCCAACGAATGTATCGAGTACATTAGAAGCAACAACCTCAGGTGACATTGCCAAGCCTGTTGATGTTGTCAAATCTTTATCGCCTCTCAGAATCAAAACCCAAAAAATTTGGGAACATTTTGAACTGATCAAAAAAGAACATAGTAGGTCCAAAAACAACTACACTGTTAATGACAATTCAACACTCCCTGGTCTATCTCAAATCAGCACTTATGACACCACCGACACATCTCATAACCTCCTGGATACCACCATTAACGAAACCAATATGGATGGTACCCTTACTCCTCTTTTTTTAGGGATTCCTCAGGAAACCCCCACAACACCGAGTATACAACAAAGGGAAAAAAGAAAACTAGACGAGGATGCCGAGGAGGCACCCGTCATAAAAAAGAGAGGTTAAGGAGGAAACACCAACCTTCACCAAATTAGGCGACAAGGGAATTTATAATATTTCAAAATATGTACTAACTGAGAATGAAATTAAATTACTTGAGAAAGGACTATATTTCTACCCTACAAATAATAGAATCAATCATTTTGATCTTTTTCTGGATTTCCAGAAACTAATTAGAAAGCTCACTCTCACTAGACACTTTATAATAACCCCCCTCCCCCCCCCCCACCAATGACATATCAACAGACAAAAACAAAAATATAAATCTTCCTGTTAAATCCAAATTTTATCCCATACAGTCTCGGGGCCCTTTTCATAAAAACTTTTTCTGAGTTGGTGAGTGAAGAGTTGCTAAAAATAAAATCCATGAACAACCCTGTCTAATCTTAAGAAAGGGAGAAATTGGCAATAAAGTCTTTTACAAAATAACAAAACCATAGTTATTCGACCACCCGACAAAAGCTGCGGGGTCGTTATTATGGACCAGTCTGGTTATCATGAGGAATCCTGCATATTCTGCCCGTTCAACATATTACTTACTCTGTGTCCATGATCCATTCCCTGCAGTACACGCTATTTTTTTTAAATCTGATAAACCAAGCTTTTATTGATGGGGTTATTAACAAGAAAGAAAAAAGTTTTATTCTCATTGAAGAGTCTAGCACACCGTTTTTATATTTTTTACCTAAAGTACATAAAAATATCCAAGCACCTCCTGGCAGACCGATCATATCGGGCATTAACTCCATAGCCAGCAATTTATCACATTACATAGATCTTCATTTACAGAAACATGTTACCAGTCTTCAAAGTTATTTAAAAGATTCTAGCCAATTAATCCAACTACTCTCTGATCTACACATAAACCAACCATGTATACTTGTGACTATGGACGTTACTGCTCTTTACACCAACATTCCACATCATTTGGGTCTCCAATGTATAGCCCAAACACTAGAAACTGATGATGAAATGGACGTCCCACTCAAAGAATTCCTTTTAAAAGGGTTTAAAGTTCATTTTGGGAGAACAACTACTTTAAATATAACGGTGATCCCTATAGGCAAATAAAAGGGAACCGCCATGGGTACTAGCGTGGCACCCTCTACCTATTATTCCAATGGGGTCTTTGAAGCACAATTAATCTATTCCCACCCATTACACCTTTTATAGATATCTCTTTATAAGAGATACATAGACCATCTCTTTTTCATCTGAATGGGTCCTTTAGAATCACTCCACACCTATATCAGTGATATAAACAATAATTCATGGGATATCCATTTCACATCACATTGGGATTATCATAAAATTTAATTTCTGGATTTAGAATTTTTTTTTAAAAAAATTGTTCCTTTACCACAGCAACCTTTTTCAAAAAAGTAGATGTCAATAGTTACATCCATTTCTCCAGTGGTCATCATAGACCTTGGATAACAAATGTACCATATGGCCAATACAGGCGTGTGAGAAAAAGCTGCTCTAGTGATGTAGTCTATAGTGAACAAACTAAAATACTTAGAACAGATTCTTAGAAAAGGGATATCCTCTCACATTGCTACAAGATGCAGAAAGCAAACTGGCTCAGCTACAACAAAAAGACTGTTTTGCATACAAAAAAGATCCAAAACGAACAGAAAACTGTTTGAAACTAAACAGTTATGTGAAAAAGAAAAGAAAATTCTCACTGGTCACCCAATATAGCACAGCACGTGCACAGATCAAAAAAACACTAAGCAAGCACTGGTACATAATTAAAAAAGATCCTTTTCTTCAACAAACCTTACCAGAAAACCCCAATCTGATCTTTAGAAGAGCTCCCAACATTAAGAACATTATTGCTCCCAGTTTGGTTTAAGGTCCAAATGAAAATAAAACTGTCCATAATGAACAGGCAGGCAGCAGCCCATGTGGCAGCCATTCATGCCTTTGCTGTACTTCTATAGTCACTAACACTACTTTCTATTCTAAAACTACAATGTCACCCATAATATGAAACAACCTATTGAATTGTAAAAGTGCCTTTGTCATCTACCTGATTCAATGTGATTTTCAATTTGCAGTATGTGGCCGCACCACACGTCCCCCTACATTTGAGATTAAATGGCCACAGATCCCGTATCAAAAAAGGGGATCTTAATCACAGTGGGATCAAGGCACTATAAAAATTCCACCAGCAAGACCCTACTAAACTAACCATCCAACGATAGACCACGTAACACCAGATACCCGTGACAGATTCCGAATATTACAAAAGAGAGAAGTATTTTGGATGTTCACTAGGCGCACAGTGAACCCCAATGGCCTGAATGAAGCCGTAGAGCTTGTTTATTGAATACACAACACTTCAAAAAGTTCAGCATTATACTATACGTATTTTGACAAACTAAGAGTATCTGTGTCAGTATCCACTGTCGGTCTCTTGCATTCCACTCATGTTTTAGTGCGCCTTCCACATAGCGCTCCTTCACCATTCAGTATTTTGTTTTAACACACCTTTAGTCATTGGTTTACTTTTTGTATCCCAACACCTTATTGGTTGTTCTGATCACCTTTCTATATATATGTGTCCCGAAATACCGGTAACATTTACACATTGCTGTTTTTTTTTTTTTTTCCTTCACTATCAACACATTCAACGGTTTATTGTTATAATCAGCCACACTTCCTATTCTTGGGGAAAAACCACAAGTGTCACGTATTAAACCGCCATGCTTGTCGGTGTCTGCGCTCCTCCGGCATTTCGTGGGCAACATATGCGCTCTTTTCTCAGAGCGCTCCGTACACTATATCACAGCCTAAGCGCTTTTTTTTTTTTTTTTTTCTCTTTCAAAATCTTAACACTTTTAGATAGCCTTACCATTGGCTAATTCAAATTTTCCCTCGTTTGGACTAACCTATTAGAGCAGTAGTTTGTACACCACCTGTGATTGGTCATTTCTTACCCACAGGACAATATGGGATAGAGTGTCTCATCCCTTTATTGGTTGATTTAAATCTCCCGCCTTTGCTTCTACCAATGAGATCTGCTTTTAGCTTTATACCCCCAAATTTTTAAAATTTTTTTATTGGTCTTTTGATTGTTTTATTATAAGAATGGTGATAGGTTTATTCCTTCCACCTACCACAGGTTTGGCTACTCAATATATAAACCTCGTCAACTTGCTCATACTATGTAACACTTTTTGCATCTGAGGAAGTGCCATGGGCTCGAAACACGTTATGCACAGTTTTCTTAAAGCATTAAGGCCACCTTCTTATTGTTTTATTTGGAATAAAGTGTTTTAATTTTCATCCCATGGTGGTATCCACGTGGATTTACTCCAAAGTGACGAGCGCCCGGTCCCCTTTTTTATTCGTTTTATCTCTAACTCAGATGTGGCAGTAGTACAGTATTACAGGGAGGTATGAGGTACTGGTGTCTCTCTCTGGCTGTGATGTGCAGTATAACAGTATTACAGGGAGGTATAGGGACATGGTGCTCCTGGCTTGTGTGGCCGTAGTACAGTATTTAAGGGGGGTATGAGTACATGGTGCCCCTCTGGCTG